>CM035172.1:55626195-55840350 GCA_020205615.1 Panax quinquefolius | reverse complement strand
TAAAAGTTATGGACAGAGGATTCCTAATCTTAAGTATGTTAAGATAAGGGGTTGTCAACTTATGTGAAAAGGTTTCAAAGGATAAGCTTGGGACAAGATTTGACAAGTGTCGATTTGTGGGACATCCTAAAGTAAGTTTAGGGTATATGTTCTATAATCCGACTTAGCAAAAACGTGTTTGTTCTGAAACACGCCTTCTAAGATAAAGGTGTTTATCATTAAAAGGGCTAGTGGGAGGATAATAGATCTTGAAGAGTTCAAGAACCACAAAATACTATAAGTCAAATAAGAAGGAACCTGTCAGATGGACCTATTGTACCACAACCGAATACGTGAAATCTAGAATAGTACCAAAGATACCTAGGAGGTATGGATTCATCATGGATGATGATGATGAGGTACACATCATAGAAGATGATGATCAAGAGTTACATTCGATGAGGTAAGACTTCTAATAGTGTACAAAATGGACAAAGGGAGAGCGTCGTGACATTCCTAGTATTATATGTTGATATACTACGGATAAAGGAATGACATACTAATGCTACAATCAAGAAGATAAAGTTGTCTAAACATTCCTCCACGAATGATTTGGAAGAGTATCTTAATTGGGGATATAAATCTATATACATAGATACAACAGGATGCTTTCGACTTAACCCAAGCGTATATTCATTTGATGCTAAAGTCGTTTAGCATGGCAAACTCCATGGGATGTCTCATGTTGATGAGCCCTTGAGTGTATCTCTCTTAATAGTCCTACAGACTCTAAAAGAGAGATCGCATGAGTGACAATCATGTATGCAATGAAATGTACGAGACACGATGTTGATCGGTCATATTATGGAGAAGTTCACTATAGTCGCTGAAAAAACATCTTAAAGTGCTTAACCCAAGACTAAGGATGTGATCATATTCATGGTGGGTCTAAATTAAAACTAGAGGGCTTATGAGACTCAAGTTTTCGAGCGGAATCAAGACTGACGAAAAAATCCACTTTAAGGTAAAGGGTTACTTTGAGCAGGTGGTGCGTTGAATTGGAAAGGTTCCAAATAGCAAAAAGGTTCTTTGGTTTAGTGATAAAGACAAAGTATATAGCTATAAATGAAGCTGCAAGTTGATTGTTTGGATTAAAAGTTCATTCTGTAACTAGGAATAGTTCCTAAGTCTCATCTTGGATCTAAACATGTGTTGTGGCACTTTCATTTGATTATAAGAATCATTTAAAAAGATGGGAAATCACTATAGAGATAGTGGACTCTCAAGAACAACATTACATATCCATTAACTAAAGCTTATCCAATGAACAGGATAATGCGTCACTTAGAGAAGAAGAGTATAAGATACCATGACGATTGGCTTTAGTGCAAGTGGGAGATTGAAAGTAGTATGCACACAAGCCAATCATGTTTGATGATAAAGCATATACTTTGTAACAATCTTATTCATTTATTAATAAAAAGTATTAATTTATTAAAAGGCTTTTAATTATCTACATGATCTTTGTTTTTTTATAATATGTGATAAACCCATAGTTTTAAGCAATGCTTTTAGAATAATGATGATGATCATTTTAATGAGATCTAAATTCTTAGAAAGCTTAAAACTAAAATAGTTCCCAATCATTGGATTACTAAATTGGGGATTAGTGAATCCGGATAGATTGATACATACGTTTGCTTGTTCATTGGATGGGGATGATTGATCTCATGATCATTTATGTGGAGATACTAAAGCAAGTATGTAGGTGCTTATTAGAGAATAAGTTCCTTTGAGCGTGGCTCGCTAAGGAATACCTAATGGAGTTTTATTTGCCTGTCAAATAGGAATTCCTGTAGTGATAGTAGTACAAGTAATCCTTGGACTTGAGATCATCATAGTATCTTGTGTATGATGAGTTATACTTTGACTTATTCCTTAAGACCCTTAGGGTATATCAAAGGGTATGCTTGGGTATAATAAGTTGTACATGGAGATAATGTATGATCAATAAAGAATCTACCACTTCTAATAAAAGAAGAGAAATGTCCTATGTGATTCGATAAATGACAACCTAGTAGTCCTTGGCCAAGGCAGAATGAAATTAGAAAGGAGTTTCTAATTTGCATTATTTGGAGTTGTGCATTTAAGGATCGAAATACATATAATTAAATAAAATAAGACTTGACAGTAATTCCATGTCTTATATTTAATTGGGACATTGTATGGTGGAAGGATTGAATTGTACGGTAACTATTTACTCAAAGGTTCTTTAATGATTAATGTTGAAATCTATATTATCTGGAAAGTCGTTGATGGCTAGGAGGCTTATCCCTATTGTAGAATAAATATTATTTATTCAAATAAATTAATTATTTAATTTATTTATTTAAATAAGATTAAATTGTTCTAATTGATTTATTCACAACCGGTTTAATATGGAGAACCTAAAGGGTCACACCATAAAAGGAAGAATAATTATTTAAGAAGTTAATGGCATAATCGTAATAATATGTTAAGTATATTTAATTTAATCTATGGTGATAGAATAAATTAAATAGCTTAATATTATTATTTAATATTTTACAAATATTAAATATAAATTAATAAGAGGAGTCTTATTAATATTATTACAATTATTATTATTTTAATTTCTAAAAGAGTTTAGGAATTAATTTAATATAAGTACTCTCATTTATTCCTAATTGGATTAGGAAAGAAAATTAATTAAAGGAGTTTAATTAATTATCCCTAATAAGATTAGGGAGCTTAATTAATTAAAAGAATTTAATTAATTAAATAAATCTCAATTCCTTAATTGTTAAGGTGGGTTGCCCACATCTATAAATAAGAGGAATCTTATTATGGGTGGTGTGGGTTGTTGACTTTATCAACATACGACATAATTCCAATTTGTTGGAGAGTACCCTTTTCTATAGAGATAGAAAACTAGGGTTTGAGCCAAATACCCTTCTTCTTGATTTTTCTTCTTCCTTGGTGGATCACCTTTAGAGGCCAAACATTTGGGTGGCTAACGTTGATCAAAGGAAGGAACCAAACCCCGATGGATTCAAGATTGAGCGAAAGGATTTGGAGGTGAACTTGTACGAGGAAGCTCGATCTTCAAGGGTATGATTTATTCTTTATCTTTTCGTTTAATTAATAATTATGCATAAAGGGTGATCCGGGTATATGGTTTGTAAATTTTTAAACTCGATTTTTACACGCTCATTTTTGAATTTTTTGCGCAATTTGATTCGTTCTTGAATATTACAAACCTAACAGCCATTTAGATTTGGAAAGAGAGGAAAGCTCAACCCTCGATTCGAATGGCCCATTTTTAATCCTCGATAAAGTAGGAACCGTGGCTTATAGACTCACTTTACCTTATACGTATGTCTCGTGTTCATAATGTTTTCACATATCTATGTTACGTAAATATGTAAAAGACCGAACCACATTATTGAATTAGAACAGATGAGATAGAGGAAGATTTAACGTATGAAGAGTTACTGTTAAAATCTTGGATAAAAGGATCATATTCTACGCTCCAAGGTTATACCTCAAGTCAAAGTTTTGTGGAGAAACCACGATGTGGAAGAAATGACACAGGGGGTTAGAATCGAGATGAAATCAAGATATCCTTACCTCTTCAACATACCTGTAGTCGCACCCCTAATTTTGATGACAAAATTTCATAAGAAGGGGAGGTTGTAAGACTCAACTTTTTTGAATAAAGATTAAATTTTCTCAAATATATTTTGAATATTATGGTGTGGATTTGATATAATGTTATAGTTGTTAGGTAATATTTACAAATTTTACAAAGTATGAAGTTGTTATATAATATTCGATTGGTCGGGAAATATCGTTTTAACAGAGGGAATATTAAATGCAACTAAGACAATCATTGGTGGACCCCAGCGGAATTAATTATCCGGATCGACAAATGACAAAAATTCTTTATGAAAATAATAATGGAAGTTTTACCGTTAACTATTGAAACACTTGTAGTTAAAGTACATTAATACGCGTGGTTGCATAGTAGCACACTGCGGTATTGATTATTGATGCTTACGTGAGAAGTCACTCGCTTATACTCAATTATTGCTACGATGAATTTGCTGATCATATCTCTCATATTATTGATTCAATTATTGTCACAAGATCATTTGCATAATATTTTATATTATTAAATCAATAATTGAGGCGACAAAGTTATTCATATTATTATTTTCAATATTGACAATGTCTAGAAGTTACGTCGAGGAGAGGTTTGAGTCACCTAATTGCGGCTATGATAAGGAGAAATCCTTATCTGAAAGCCCTCCCTCTTTCCAGGAACGACACTGATTGTTAAATATTGTGAGTTATAATATTAATGATGAATAAGTTGTGTTGATTAAAAATGAATTTTGATAGTTCCATTGTTTGGAATTATTAGTGTTAGTGGAAATTGACATATATTAGATGATAATTGATGTCAGGGGTTATATTGATAAATCGGGTAATTTATCGGATAAATGAGCAATTAATTGCTACTAATTCATATGCTTATATAACTATTTGTTCACATGTAAAGCTATTGAATCACATTATTTACTATTAGGGGAGTTTGCAAGATTGATAATACTTGCATGACTAAGTTAAAAATGGAGGTATAGATGGAGTGTACTATACTATAATTATTAATTTTTCACATGATTATACTATAGATTCACATGATTGAACTATTGATTCACATTATTGACTATTAGGGGAGGTGGTGCAAGTTTGATAATACTTGCAGGACTAAATTAAAAATGAAAGAAAAGTTGGAGGTATTGTCTCGTAATTTTTCAAGCCCCAAACGCAATTATTGAAACTATATTTTCTATAAATAGAAGATCATTCTTCCTTCATTTCTCACCAATTCACAAAAGCTTTAGATCGATTATTATAGAGAGAAATTATAGAGAGAGAAAGAAGAAGAGAATTCCGCTACCTCACTATTCCAATATCCAGCTTTTTCTAAGGTAGGGAGTATTATTTCTTTCTTATCCATGAAGAGAACTTCATTATTCCATTCTTTATTATTCGTTGGAATAACTTTGTCACGAGCTACCCTATACTTGGTGAAATTCTTCTATTATTCCATTCTTTATTATTCTTTGGAACATCCTATCCGTATCGTGACGCTTACATTGTGGGACCGATTCCATTATTTATCATTCTGTTTGAACATCCCGCCCGTGGCTTTACGCATTTACATTCGGTTCCATTATTTATTATTCGTTGGAATATCCTCCTGCATCACGTGCGTTTTACGTCGGACCGATTCCGCCTTTATTATTCTTTAGAATATCCTCGCCTCAGGCGTTTACCCTGCACTGGTTCCGTTATTTATTATTCGTTGGAATAACCTATCTGGTGCATCTTATTGATCTATCGCATGCTTGGTGATTTCTTTTGTTATTCCATTCTCTATTATACTCAGTTGGTTAAAGTTTTGACTTCTATACTCCATGAAATTAGTGGAATATCCTTGATATTTGCTCTTCATCCAGTATCTTTTCATGGAAATATTCTTCTGAGCATTCTTAAAATTTTACTCCACAAAGAAATATCATGTTGACAATTTGGACGTTATTGGTTCCTTAACAAATTAATTCTTGAACTTGTTTTATTGAATTCTTATATCATTGTCATCATCCTCATGTTTATATTACGTTGAAAGTCATATGTGGCTGTCATCGCATAGATGGACTTGGTATGATTATGACCGTGGATTATTGATTGTGTAATCATGACCGTAATGTTACAAATGATGTGGTAAAAGTCCTCATTGGCCCGTAGTGCATTGATGGGACGAGTTGTTGGCATGATCATGACCATTAATGAATACACAAATATTCTTGGCCCGTGAGTGCATGGATAATTGTGGTCGGATACTAAAGAATATCCTTGGTCAGAAAAGTGGGGTGATTCGGTGATGTGGATTATTTATTAAAAGTCGAGTCCCAACGATAAAAGTGATGAAAAATCTTTTAAATCATAAAAGATGAGATTTTATTCTCTACTTGACTCTTTTAATGGATTGCTTGTTCCATCGCAGCTGATTAAACTTGATGGTTGTTATATTATATCGCTTTAACATGCTTGTTGAAAGCTAACGATAATATATTACGTATTATCTTAGTCATAATATTTCCTATTGGGCTAGTTGAGCTCACCTTTTACTTTCATTGTTTCTCTGTGAAATGAGAACGTAGCAGGACTAGTTGGAGCGGAGTGACGGACCGGATGATAACATTAGTAGTCCTCACTATTCAAAGGAAATAGTGGGAAAATAAATGTAATAATATTCAATTTGAGTTTGTATATTGTTCCAGACGACAATATTTGTATTAAAACTCACAACTTATGTTTTGTCGTACTTTGCACGACAGTTTTGTAATTAAGTTGTATTTGTATTCTGTACCATGTATTTGGCGACTCAGAATAGGTGATGTATACCTATTTTGGGGGCGTCACATTTACCCTTTGAAATTTAAAAAATATAATTAAAATAATATTTTTTTAATTACACATAAGCATTAATTTTCCTAATCAGCGAACCACGTCATCAATTTCTGACTTGACAACTTAAATTGGACCGAAGTGAAATTTTTTAATGGTTTAATGATTTGATTGAAAAAATTAAAAGGTCAATCACCGAAGTGGAAAAATGCTAATAGTCTAGGGTAATAATTTATATTTAAGCCTATTTCCACTATATACATAGAAATTAATTTATATATTATAACTACATGAATTCCTATTAAACAAACTTAAATAATTATACATTTATAATTATGTATAAGAATATGACGCCCCAAAAATAGGTCCACGCGACCCATTCTGAGTCGCCAGATATCACACTACAGAAATCAAATACAAACTTCATTTATACAATCATGAATCGTAAATGCGAGTACGTCACCACATAAGCTGTGAGTTTTAATACAAATATATATAACTCTCATGGTGCCTCGACCACAACATCTTACAATGGTACTTTACATAAAAGTACATTCAATAACTATTTTAGAAGTTAAAATCTTTGGAAAATGCTCAAGGAAACCTTCGTACATGGGAGGCTATGCATCAAAGTTATGATAGAAATCATATGACTCTAGAATTATCCTTGGTTGACCCAATAGACCCCAAAGAAAAACGAGAAGATTACTATCATATTATTTCCAATGGTGAGTCTTCTCTTGACATAAAATTATCTCCATCGTCTTTAATTGAGAATTATATTTCAACCAAACTCCAAGATCATATAGGTAGTGCTCATAGATATAATCAGCAAGTGCATGTGCATAATCCTGTCTTATGATGACACAAAGTCGTCTGTCATTAGACATCTTGTATGATAGTGGCAAAAATGTCCTTCCAAAGTTGGGTTCACCTCACCCTATTCGGTTCACCAAAATCAACGGTTAAAATGACATATAAAATACGACACACTTATCTAAAATTCTCAATAAAATTATTTTCATACTGTTTTAGGGGAAACCATAATAGCTATAGACCAACGTTGCATTCCCCTGTTACCCCCGCTTAACCCAACTACACTCTTATTACCTGAAAGGAATTATGAAGCAAAAGGGTGAGCACAACTACCCCGATAAAGAATATCACGACTAAAGATAATTAAATTATCAATAGCCTTCGTCAGTAATAAATCAGAGATTTAGAACATATGGTAGATGGTAAAACCTTTCAACCATAGTGGTAGCAGAATGAGTAATCCATTAGAAGAGTCAAATAAATCATAAAGTCTATTATCTTCTCCATGTTAAAAGTACACCAACAATGTTTTATCCCTGTAACATCAATCAACAATTCCTGTCCACAATCACATGTATAACTCATAATCGTAATTGTGATTGTAAATTCCTCTTTGCACCCAGGACGAAGATAATTTTCATCACCTGTCTTTACCTGAAACATCAAAGATCATGGTTATATCAAATCACAGTTCCTGTTCATAATCATGCTAATAAATTCATATTTGCACTACGGGCCAAAGATATTCATTAACAGTTCATCTTTGCACTACAAGCCAAAGCCATACAACTGTATTTTAGAAGAGTCAAGTAGAGCATGATATCTACTATCTTCTACGAATTAAAATTTTGTTATCAATATTTTATCGCTGAGACTCATCTCAATACATCACCGAATTATCCATGCACTACGGCCAAGGATATTCGTTAGTATCACATCCATGAATTATCCAAGCACTACAGGCCAAGGTTATTCATTAGTATCATGACCACGAATTATCCATGCACTACGGGCCAAGGATATTCGTGTTTTCACCAATGGTCATGATCATGTCAAACAACAATTCATCTTTGCACCCTTGGCCAAAGAGAACGCATGGTTATGATCATACCAACATATGTCCATCAATGCACTACGAGCCAATGAGGACTTTTACAACATCATTTGTAACATTATGGTCATGATTATACCGAATAATCCCTGGTCATAATCATACCAATCAACAGTCCATCTATGCACGTAAGCCACGTATGATTTTCAATATAATATAAGCATAAGAATGATGACAATGATATAAGCATTAATCAAACGAAATCAAGGATAAATATTAAAGACTTTAAATTTATCCAGAGTTTAAAAATATCCAAATTGTCAACATGATATTACTTTGTGGAGTAAAATTCAATACTAATATTCATGTATCAAAAATAATTTGGACAGAAAAGAAATATATTTTCCGGGTGAATAGTACCCCGTGAATAGTACTTCAGGAATAGTACCTCGTGAATAGTACTTTGGCATGAAAAGTGCTCTAAATACCCGAATGAATAATATTCGAGTGAATAATAACCGGGTGAATAGTAACCTGTAAATAGTAACTCATGAATAGTAACTCGTGAATAGTATTCCGGCATAAAAAGATCAATAATTATCAAGAAAGCTCATAATAATATTTCCATCAAAAGATACTGGATGAAACACAAATATTAAGGATATTCTACTGATTTCACGGAGTATAGAAGCAATACTTCAACAAAATGAGTGTAGAAGTAGAAATACGAAACAAAATAATATTACTTACATACTAAAGGGTATGAAAGAAAATATTATTTCATTCAAATATTGAACGAAGATAATATCCATACGAATACGAAAAATAATATCTCTTCTGAATATGAAATAAATAATACTCCTTACCTCAGAAGAAGACTGGATACTGGAATAGTGAAGTAACAGACTTATTTTCTTCTTTCTTTCTATAGCTTCTCTCTCTATAGCTTCTTTCTCTATAATTGCCCTTGTGAGTCTTAGTGAATTGGTGACAATGAAAGAAGAATGAGCTTCTATTTATAGGAAAATATAGTTTCGATAATTGCACATTTTGGGGCTCAAAATATTACAGTATAGTACCTTCATCTTTTTCTTCATTTTTAATTTAGTCCTGCAAGTGTTATCAAACTTGCACCACCTCCCCTAATAGTACATGCATGTGAATCAATAGTACATTTATGTGAATCAATAGTTCTATACATGTGAAAAAATAGTTAAAGTATAGTACCTTCATCTATACCTCAATTTTTAATTTAGTCATGCAAGTATTATCAATCTTGCACCACCTCCCCTAATAGTACATATATGTGAACAAATAGTTATAAGCATATGAATTAATAGCAATTAATTTCTCATTTATTCGATTAATTACTTGATTGGTCAATATAACCTCCAGAAGTCAATTATTATCGAAATAGATGTCGATTTTTACTAACACTAATAATCCCAACATAATAGAAATATCAGTTTCATCTTTAATCAACATGAACTTATTCATCATTAATATTATAACTCACAATATTTAACAATGTGATCATTCCGTGGAAAGAGGGGGCTTCGATAAAGATTTCTCCCATGGCGCCGCAATTAGGTGACCAAACCCCTTCCTCAATGTAATTTTCTAGACATCGTCAATATTGCAAATAATAGTATGAATAACTTTGTCGCTTCAATTATTGATTTAAAAATATAAAATATTATGCAGATGATATTATGACAATAATTGAATCAATAATATGAGAGATATTATGCAAGAATTATCGTAGTAATAATTGAGTATAACCGAGTGACTTTCATGTAAGCATCCATAATCAATACCGTGGTACTATGCAACCAATGCCAGACATCGCATTTTCTTTTTACCATCGGGTAGTTCAACAGCTTTAACTGGTGAAACTTTCGTTGTTATTTTTATAAAAAGACATTTCCGTCATTTCCTAACTCCAATACAATACTTTTCGTTTCAGGTCCAATGATGATTGTGCCATCGTATGAATATTCCCTACCAAAGCTAATATTTTATGACAACTGCTTACTTTACTTTGCAAAAATTTCACATATCACCTTTAACTTTAACCCTTTATCAATTTAACCATTCACTAAATAAAATAATATTTATAAGAAAATTGAATATTTTCATTTCATAAAATTAGGGTCTTACAAAGAATCATTCCACTAATTATGAAATTAATCTTTAATTAGTTTAACACTTTTGTGTAACAAACCATTAGTTCAAATAATTAATTTAACCCTTTATCAATTTAACCATTTACTAAATAAAATAATATTTATAAGAAAACTGAATACTTTTATTTCATAAAATTAGGGATCTTACAAAAGAATCATTCCACTAATTATGAAATTAATCTTTAATTAGTTTAACACTTTTGTGTAACAAAACCATTAGTTCAAATAATTAATATTTAACTCATTAATTATTTTAAATGAATCATTTAATTTATACAATAAATATTTTGTAATTAAATTTAATTATCTCCTTCCTTCCATAAATTTTTTCCAATAATTTATTTATATTCATTAAATATATTACGTTAATATATTTAACCATAACTTAAATATTACCTTAATTTACCAACTTGACATTAAATATATATATATATATATATATATATATATATATTGTTGTAAATAATAGGAAATAAAAGTTTATGCTTTACATATTCTAATGCATACAAGTGTTGTAAATAATAAGAAATAAAAAGTTTGTTGACGATATTTGTGTTAGCCATAGTGTTGTAAATAATAGGAAATAAAAAGCCTACGCCGACGGTAAATGTTGTAGCCTTAGGGCACCCTTAACCCCGACAAAATAACACCCGCTGTTATAACACTTTTTATCGACAACATTTGGGTTATAAAGTTTCGTGGCAAAAATTTTATGGCGATGGCAGAACCGAAGGCATCGGGATACCATAACGTTAACATAGGTATAGCTTATGGCGACGACTTTCGGTTCTATAGTGACAAGCCCATAACGTCGCCATAGCCCTCCTTTCTTGTAGTGTCAATACCATTCATATATGCCTGCATACGCACTTTCCAGTTCGCAAATTTTTCTCTGTGTAGAAAAGAGGTGGCTTACTTCCACCACCAAGCTCAAAACAATTTTTTTTTGTGCCATAGATCTACTCAAAGTGTAAGCTTTGTGTTCATGAGAACCTGCTCTGATACCACTTGTTATTTCCCAAAGG
Organism: Panax quinquefolius; assembly: GCA_020205615.1. Classification (NCBI taxonomy): domain Eukaryota; kingdom Viridiplantae; phylum Streptophyta; class Magnoliopsida; order Apiales; family Araliaceae; genus Panax; species Panax quinquefolius. The sequence continues at coordinate 55,828,795 of CM035172.1, read as the reverse complement.
CAATTATAGATCTCTAGAAGGGGGGTTAAATAGATCTTTTAAAATTTTTGATGATTAAAAGAGTGTTACCAAATATTTATTAAGTTGATTAATTAAGCACAACGAAAATGTCTTTTGGAAAAACCCCTTGAAGATTTAAAAATAAATATCAATTCTAAATGATTGCAAGATAAATCTAATAAATTGGCTGATAAGAGATAAAATCAGCAAGCAACCAATTTTAAGTGGTATGGAGACTGAATAACTCCTAATCCACTCTTCTACTCTTCGAGTAGGAAATTAACTAAAGTTTTATTCACACAGACAAGTACACTCTGCCCTCTTCAAGCTCAGCAGACTTGGATATTTAGTCACAAAGACAATGACACTTTGCCCTCTTCATGCCCCCACATACTTGGATATTTAGTCACAAAGATAAGGAGTCTCAGCCCTCTAATGATCTGATGATTGATGTTTGTTGTGAAGTGCTGCTAAGTTTACGTTAAACTTTTCTTCTCATATACTTAGCAACTCAAACTATGTATTCTAGATCGTTGAGTTCATTCTTTGACTTTTGCTGAGTTTTTGGCTTTTTGATCAATGTTTGTCACTTCTTAAGCATAAATCCTTGTTGTCTTTTATACTCTACTGAAAAATCTTCCCGTTACAAGATGTCCATTTGTGCATTTAAATTTTTGATATGTTAGGATCCTTGACTTTTTATTCTATGGCGACAAGCCCATAACGTCACCATAGCCCTCCTTTCTTATGGTGTCAATACCATTCATATATATCTGCATACGCACTTTCCAGTTAGCAAAATTTTCTCTGTTTAGAAAAGAGGTGGCTTACTTCTACCACCAAGCTCAAAACCATTTTTATTTTATGCCATAGATCTACTCAAAGTGTAAGCTTTGTGTTCGTGAGAACCTGCTCTAATACCACTTTTTATTTCCCAAAGGCACTTATAGATCTCTAGAAGGGGGGTTGAGTAGATCTTTTAAAATTTCTGATGATTAAAAGAGTGTTACCAAATATTTATTAATTTGATTGATTAAGCACAGCGGAAATGTCTTTTGGAAAAACCCTTTGAAGATTTAAAAATAAATATCAATTCTAAATGATTGCAAGATAAATCTAATAAACAGGTTAATAAGAGATAAAATTAGCAAGCAAAGACAAACAATTTTAAGTGGTTTGGAGACTAAATAACTCCTAATCCACTCTTCTACTCTTCGAGAAGAAAATTCACTAAAGTTTTAGTCACACAGACAAGTACACTCTGCCCTCTTCAAGCTCAGCAGAGTTGGATATTTAGTCACAAAGACAATGACACTTTGCCCTTTTCATTCCCTACACACTTGGATATTTAGTCACAAAGACAAGGACTCTCAGCCTTCTGATAATCGGATGATTGATGTTTGATGTGAGGTGCTGCTAAGTTTACGTTAAACTTTTCTTCTCATGTACTTAGCAGCTCGAACTATGTACTCTGGATCGTTGAGTTTGTTCTTTGACTTTTGCAGATTTTTTGGCTTTTTGATTAATGTTTGTCACTTCTTAAGTTTAAATCCTTGTTGCCTTTTTATACTCTGCTGAAAAATCTTTTCGTTACAAGATGTCTGTTTGTGCATTTAAAGTTCAGATATCCTAGGATCCTTGATGTTTACATTTTAAACCTAGGAGACAGATCCTTTTTCCTTGCATGTCACATCAGTCTGCTTTCTCACCTAACACCTTTGACGTGTCACTGTCACCAACTAGGTGGTAGACACATATTCTAATCTTCGATTTTTGCCAAGGATATTTGGGGAGTGCATTGGGACCTTCAATTTGTAACCCTCCAATGTCAGTCAGTTTGTCAAGCTTGACTACTCTGCGATCGAGCTCATGTCAACTATCTTTTGCTTGACTTGGAGGATCACTTGTTCACTTTAACGAACTGAAGTGACTTTACGAAGCAAAGTGAATTTTGACTACTCCAAGTGGTTCAGTGATCCTCTTGACGTATTGTGATCTTGTTCTTACTTTGTGATCTTGTACTCAAACTAGCAGAGTAACCTTACGATATTACAACAATCTATTAACTATACATCAATTCAGCTTCTTTTAGATCAAACTAATATTATTTGATCTTTATACTCTAAGTCCGTGTACATTTGATAAATTCTTTATAAGGACTGTACAAATCATGCTGATACAAATATACATTAAGCTCATTCATCATCAAATCAAAATATGCAAACTCTAACAAACTCTTTTTCTAATTAGATTGCATATTATAATTTTAATTCTAAGCAGGATATATATTAAGGGAACTTTTCAACAATAATACCTTGAATATAAAATATGCAATCCTAAATGTTTCCTGGATCTAATATAGATAAATCTAATGGACCATTAATCCAACTTGGGCCAACCAAGAAATCAACATATAACATATTAAACTAGCCCAGACAAATCAAACAAGTCCATTAAACAGATTACAAACCCAAGTATATTGTCATAATTAAAATCACAAAGGATAAAAACCAGCATTCTTCCCCTTTTTTACAATGACAATATATTATACCTTTTAATTAACATGCTCCCCCTAATTCTATGACTCCCCCTAAATTTATGTTTATCATGATCACACAACCTGTTATGATAAATGCAAACAAATTAGATAATGAATTAAGATATCCAACCATTATCATAACTATAAACAATATGATATCTAAACATATTATAACCAACATAACCAACAAATATCATAACCAATACCATTTAATATTTCCAAACCAAATTATAGCCAAATATCATAACTATCATCATTTCATTAAAACAATTAACATCCACATTTATCATCATTCACCAGCAAATAAAGTAGTAATAAGTTCATAGTTATTCCAAAAACTCTCCCCATAAGGATAAGGATTGGATTGGATCGACTCTAAAAGAGAATTAACTATGGTAATCACAGTGTCAAGTTTATGCTCTATATTTTGAATTAGTTGAAAAAGCTCAGATAATTTAGAACTAGTGGGAGGAATATGAGAGGGAATAGTAGATGAGGCAATGATGTGAGTTGAGTCAACAATATCCCAAGATAAAATACCATCAGCATTGACTTTTAACATAAAATTATGAAGATTAGCTTCATTAATAACATTAGTGAGGTGAACAACATCCTCATTTTTAAAGCGATTTCAAAATGTTTCAAAAAAATTGTAATAAATCCTTCATATGGAAAACATTTTTTTAATGTAACTCTCTATATGTTTGATCATAAACAACACAAAATTAAATTTTGTCCCAGATAAGATCAATGCTGATATAATTAGATCTTGAAAAGTCATGTCAGGTCTGCCACAAGTTTGAAGAACTAAATTGGCTCGAATAATTTTATGGATAACATTGTTCGTGGGAGAAGTTCAACAACAGAGGGTAATTCAACAAATTCAGTATTGGAAAAAAAATCACAAGTTTTAACTGATCAAGAACGCTGAAATTTTCAAACTCACATGGGACTTAGAGAGTAAATGGGAACATACCAGAACAAGGAACATTAAGCACAAAACTTAAAAGCTCAAAATCAATAGACAAAGTTTTGTTTAAGACATAAGTGATTATCTTATCAGACTTTATGTTCATGTTTCCAAAGAACTCTTTTATTAGGATTGAATAGACATTCTGAGAAGGAGTTAACATATCCCCCAAACCAACAGATTCAAGTAAGGTAGAAACCCCAATTTGATAAAATAAAATGTGGTAAACAAATTTTTCATAGACAATATTCTTGTTCACCATGAATTTTTGAAATCGATTTGAAAACTTTGGGGAACAAAAAGATAAAGCAGTACCACGAGGTTTAGGAATCGAAGGGGATGAATCAAGAATACTAACAGAGGAAAGGGTTTTACCCTTTGATGTTTTCCCTTTTCATTTCATACTCTGTGAAGAAGCCCCCAAATTGGCAGCCAATTTCTCAAAATTCTGGTTCAGACGACGACTAGCCCTTGGAGCCATGGTTTCTTTTTCTCCTCTTCGAACGAGTTCCCGACTGGTGCTAAAAGTGTGACCCCCTCTCGTTTTTGCCATTGAAACAGAAGAAGGAAAACTAATTGGGTGATTAAACCCTAATTTTTGTGTGATGAAGGAAGACAAAGAGATAAAAGATGAAGAGTTTTTAGGTGAGAGAAATATGATTAGGTAAGGACTGAAGTTAAAATCTCTTAGAGATTTATTCCCGCTCAAAACCCATTATATCAGGTCCCAATAATGCCCTTATTTAATTAGTTAAGGAAGTTATGGCAAAAAGATAACACATAATTGCAAGTAGAAAACATTTAATAAATTATGTGATGTGAATATTTTATGAAGTTAATCTCAATAAACACATTAAATAATTATTATGCCTTCTAAAAAAATTTCAGCACAAACAGACATGCCTAGTTCTGTTCTCAATGTACAAAATCGTTCTTCACTTAAAGGTTTTGTACAAATGTTAGCCAATTGATGTTCAGTAGGAATAAATACTAATTTAATTAATTCTTTAGCAACATTATCTCTCAAAAAATGATGTCTCACTTCAATATGTTTGGTACGAGAATAAAGCACAAGATTTTTAGATATATTAATTGCACTAGTATTTTCATAAAGAATAGGCACAGTTTCACATATCACATTAAAATCATGTAAGGTTTGTATCATCCAAAAAATTTGTGAACAAAAACTACCCGCAGTCATATATTCACCTTCGTAGTGGACAAGGTAACTGATGTCTGTTTCTTGTTGTGCCAAGCCACTAGACTTTGACCTAAGAATTCACAAGCTCCACTTGTTCTTTTTCTATCAACTTGGCACCCTGCATAATCTACATCTGAGTAGCATTAGTTCAAAGCTTGGAGAAATAGGATAAAATAAACCAATATTAACTATTCTAGATAGGTAGTTAAATATCCTTTTCACAGCTTTAAGATGAGATTCTTTTGGTTGAGATTGGAATCTTGCACACAAATAAATAATATACATAATATCAAGTCTAGATGTTGTTAAATAAAGAAGACACCTTATCATACCTCTGTACTTGGTTACTTCAACATCTTTACCTGTAGCATCTGCAGTTAGCTTGATGGTAGTTTCATTGGATTTGCCTTTGATTTAGTATTTTTCAAAACAAAGTCTTTAATATCTCATTTATGTATTTTGATTGGTGAATATGAATTCCTTCCTCAGATTGTTTAATTTACAGTCTCAAGAAGTAATTTAGCTCTCCCATTAAGCTCATGTCAAATTCATTATGCATGCATTTTGAGAACCACTCGCACAGAGATATTAGTAGCACCAAAAATAATATCATCAACGTAAATTTGAATAATTAATAAATCTTTATTTTTGGTCTTGATGAAAAGAGTGGATTTAATTTTACCTCTATTAAAGCCATTATCTAAAAGGAATTTCATGAGCCTATCATACCTGGCTCTTGGAGCTTGTTTTATTTCATATAATGCTTTTTTTAGTTTGTACACATAATTAAGATATTTTTCATGTTCAAAACCGGGTGGTTTCTTAACATAAACTTCTTCAATTAAATATTCATTTAAGAAAGCACTTTTCACATCCATTTGATATAATTTAAACTTCCTATAGCAAGCATATTCCAACAAAATTCTGTTTGCTTCTAAACTTGCAACATGGGCAAAGGTTTCTTTAAACTTTATCCTTTGGGCTTCCAACCTAGCTTTGTTTTTAGGTATAATGTTATTTTCATCAAGTTTATTTTTGAACACTCATTTTGTAGCAATTATAGATGCATCTTTAAGAGGTTTAACGAGTTCCCATACCTGACACCCTTTCAACTAGTTTAATTCTTCCTGTATGACCAATTCTCATCTTGAATTGCTTCATATATTGGTATTTTTTGGCTCTATTTATGAAAGAAAGACTGAAAAATGCACACTAATTTCTTGATTTCCTACTTGTGTTCATCCAAGTGTTAGGATCACCTATGATCAAATTTGGAGGATGATTTCTCATAGTTTTGGATGATCTAGGAAGTCTGGCAGTGGTCATTTGCTCTTCCTGTTTAGGTTTCGATATGTTATCTCTGAATGTTCATCTGATTTGTCTTCTAAAGCAGACGGGTCGAGCTGTCTAGATTCATATGTCTTCTTATCTAAGTTTTCTTCTTAAACATATGGGTCAAGCTGTTTCATCTGTCTGTTTTCCTGGTGCATCTATTTTCCTTCTGATGTAGACGGGTTAGGCTGTCTGGATTTAGATTGTCTTTTCCTGCAGAATCCTCAACCATGGTTAAATTATCAAATATTACATGCACGAATTCTTCAACTTTTAATTTATCAAGATTATAAACTCTATATGCCTTACTATTTTGAATATCCAAAGAAGATAGCTTCAGTTGATTTGACATCGAATTTACCAAGATTACCATGAGTATTTAGAACAAAAAATTTAGCACCAAACACTTTAAAATAACTAATATTAGGAATCCACTTATTTAGTAACTCATATGGTGTTTTCAATAAAATGGGTCTAATTAGTACTCTATTTAAAATGTAACATGCAGTACTTATAGCTCCAAAATCTCTTAGACAGTTTACTCTCTTGAAGTAGAGTTCTTGTAGTTTCTTGGAGAGTACGATTTTTACGTTCCATCACTCCATTTTGTTGTGGTATTCTTGGTGTAGAAAACTCATGTGTAACACCCTTCTCATTGTAATATGCTATAAAAAAATCCTTTCCAAACTCACCACCATGGTCACTCCTAATACCAATTAGCTTTAGGTTGTGTTTTATTTCAAGATTCTTTATCAGTTTTTCAAATTTTGCAAAAACTTGATTTTTAGTTTTTAAAAATAAAAATTGTGTAAAGCTTAAAAAATCATCATCAATAACAAAAGCATAATGATTATTTCCTAAGCTAGCATATCTTTCGGGAACAAAAGATGCAATAATTGAAGAGGTAAGAATGTTGATACCTGATTTTTGCTTATAAAAGAATTAATTCCTTGTTTACCTAACTGACATTCATTACAGATACCTGTCATTTCATTTCAAATTTGGTAAACCTTTGACAAGGTCCTTTGCAACTAACTTGTTAATCAACTTCATATGCACATGCTCTAACCCTCTATACCATAGAATAGTTTGGTCTTGAACAACAACTAAGCAGATATCTTCATTTTGATTTTCAAAATTGATTGTATATATATTACCTTCCCTATTAACTACTAAAGGAACATTATGTGAAGCATTATTACTAACACATTTGTCTTTATCAAAAATTACCTTATTACCATTATCCATAAGCTGACTTAAACTTATTAAATTATATTTTAACCCTTCAACATGTTGGACATTATCAATGAAAACCTTACCATTTTCAACTTTACCTTTACCAATTATATGACATGTGGTGTCATCTCCAAAAGTAATCGTTCCTCCTTTCTTTGCAACAAGTGAGGTGAATTTAGTTCTATCACATGTCATGTGTCTAAGACACCCGTTGTATAGCACCCATTTGTGTGATGGTACTTTAGCCTTTAAGCATACCTACAAATCAAAGAAGTAGCTCATCTTTTTGGTACCCAAATTTGTTTGGATCCGATTTTGTTAGTAACAACTAATTCACTTTTCTTTACCCAAACTTGTTTTATTTTTATTTTATTGGAGTTTGTATCAAAATGTCCTTTTAATCCACAATCTCTGCAAGTAACAAAAAGTGAGCAATAAAGAGGCTTGTTCCTTGTTTTATTATTTTTTACTTTAAATTTATTAGTAGTGCTTTTTATGTTATTAACAGGATTGTACCAAATTTCTTGTTTATCTAGGCTTGACCTTTGAGCACCCAACATTATATTCAAAAAAAAATTCTCCTTGAACAAATTTTGCAAGATCCTTTTTTTAACGAAATTATTTATTCCTTAATGTTATTTTATATGTTAACTATTTTTCCATCATTAAATGCATTAATGCAAGTATATATCATTTTAAACTTTCATTTAAATTTTCATTTTCCTTTTAAGAACATTGTTTTCTTCATTTAGTTTGTTTGCACAATTATATAAAATTTTATTATAGTTGTCTAAATAATCAATTTTGCATTTAACTTGGACATTTCACTTGATGTGAAATCTTTAACTATTTCTTATTTTTCTTCAATTAAAGTTTCTACTTCTTTCACTAAATCGCTTATCCAATTTTTCGAGTGAGTATTTTTCTCTTTAATACGAATATTTGCATTCTTTAAAACAAGATAATCAGAAGTAGTAATATCTTCAATTTCAATTTTTAATTCGGATGATTCTTGATTATTTAATCTGGTGAAGAGCAGTTGAGCAGTTTCATCATCTTGATCAGTCTCACAATCAGATTCGTCGTCAGTCCATGTCATCAATGATTTTCCTTTTGTGTTGTTTCCTTTGTTCTTCCTTTTGAGTTGGAAACAATCTCTCTTGAAGTGACCAGGCCTTCCACATTCAAAATAAGTTCCCTCTTGTGAGACCCCAGATTTTATGAATAAATATTTAATTTTCTCAAAATAATTTTTTAAATATTATGGTGTGGATTTGATATAATGTTATAGTTGTGGGTTATATTTATAAATTTTGCAAAGTATGCAAGTTGTTATATAATATTCGATTGGTCGGGGAATATTCTTTTTATCGGGGAATATCCGTACGACGGTACAATCATTGGTGGACCCCACAACGGAATTATTGTCGGATTGAGAAAACGACAAAAATACTTTATGAAAATAACGGCGGAAGTGTTACCATTAAAACTGTTGAACTACTCGGTAGTAAAAAATACGATGAATACGCGTGGTTGCATAGTAGTACTACGGTATTGATTATTGATGCTTACGTGAGAAGTCACTCAATTATACTCAATTATTGCTACATGAATTCTTTGATCATATCTCTCATATTATTGATTCAATTATTGTCACGAAGATCATCTGCATAATATTTATTATTATTAAATCAATAATTGAGACGACAAAGTTATTCATATTATTATTTGCAATATTGACAATGTCTAGAAGTTACATCAAGGAGAGGTTTGGTCACCTAATTATTGGCGCTTGATAAAAAGAGAAATCCTTATCGGAAAGCCCCTCTTTCCTAGGAACGACACGGTTGTTAAATATTGTGAGTTATAATATTAATGATGAATGTTATTATAATTGAAGTTGTGTTCGGAGTTGAATTTGGAGACACGGATGATATTTGAGTCCCGGAACGATGAAATTAGTAAAATAGTCTATAAAACAAAAAAATTCGGATTCACTATTTGGTCAAAAAGTTAACAAGTTGACTTTTTTTGGGAAAAGTCAAACTTGAAATTTCAAAATTTATATTGTTGATAAAAATAGTTTCATTATGTTGGAATTGTTTGTGTTAGTGAAAATCGAACATCTATTCCGATGATAATTGATGTATGGGGGTTATATTAATAAATCGGGTAATTTATCGGATAAATGAGCAATTAATTGCTACTAATTCACATGCTTATATAACTATTTGTTCATATGTGCATACTATTGAATCACATTCTTGTACTATTAGGGGAGTTGGTGCAAAATTGAAAATACTTGCATGACTAAGTTAAAAATGGAGGTATAGATGGAGGTACTATACTGTAATTATTTTTATCACATGATTAGAACTATTGAGTCACATGATTTACTATTGATTCACATTATTTACTATTAGGGGAGTTGGTGCAAGTTTGATAATACTTGCAGGACTAAATTAAAAATGAAGAAAAAGAGGAAGGTATTATACTGTAATATTTTGAGCCCCAAAACGTGCAATTATCGAAACTATATTTTCCTATAAATAGAAGCTCATTCTTCCTTCATTTCTCACCAATTCACAAAAGCTTTAGAGCAATTATTATACAGAGAAATTATAGAGATGAAGAAGAAGAGAAGTCTGCTACCTCACTATTCCAGTATCCAGTTTTTCTAAGGTAGGGAATATTATTTATTGTATTTGTATGGAGTATTATTTCTTTTGTATTCATGAAGAGAACTTCTGTTATTCCATTCTTTATTATTTTATTGGAATAACTCAGATATCTGTAAGGCTACCCTATACTTGGTGAAATTCTTCATTATTCCATTCTTTATTATTACATTGGAATATCCCGTCTGCATGCGTTTACCTGGGACTATTAAATTATTTATTATTACATTGGAATATCGCGTATGCATTCGCTTTTACGTGGGTTTGATTCGGTTTTGCCCTTATTAGTATTCGTTGGAATAACTTATTCATCATGGAATAACATGCATGCATGCATGGTGATTTACATTGTTAATTCTTTCTTTATTATTCTATTGGAACATCATGTATGTAATTTCACGCGACCGTTCCGTTAATTATTTATTATTGTTGGAATAACTTTGTCTATGCAAAGTACCGCATACGTGGTGATTTCTTTTTTATTCCATTCTTTATTATACTCAATTGGTTAAAGTTTTGACTTCTATACTCCATGAAATTAGTGGAATATCCTTGATATTTGCGCTTCATCCAAAGATCTTTTCATGGAAATATTCTTCTATGCATTCTTGAATTTTACTCTACAAAGCATTATCATGTTGACAATTTGGACATTATTAGTTCCTGGATAAATTAATTCTTGAACTTGTTTTATTGAATTCTTATATCATTGTCATCATCCTCATGTTTATATTTTGTTGAAAGTCATATGTGGCCTGTAGTGCATAGATGGACTTGGTATGATTATGACCAAGGATTATTCGGTGTAATCATGACCGTAATGTTATAAATGATGTGGTAAAAGTCCTCATTGGCCCGTAGTGCATTGATGGACAGTTTTTGGTATGATTATGGCTATGGATTCTCTTCGGCCAAGGGTGCAAAGATGAATTGTTTTATGGCATGATCAGGATTGGTTGATGAAAACATGATTATCTTTGGCTAGTAGTGCATGGATAATTCGTGGTCGTGATACTAAAAAAATATCCTTGGCTCGTAAAGTGGGGATGAGTTAATGATGTGGATTATTTATTAAGCTAAGTCTCGGTGATAAAGTTGGTGAAAAACTTTTTAAATCATAGAAGATAGTAGATTTTATTCTCTACTTGACTCTTCTAATGGATTGCTTATTCTTTTTGCAGTTAAACTTGATGTTTGTTATATTGTATCGGTTTAACATCATTGAAGGCTAATGATAATTTATTCAAAGCATTATCTTAGTCATAATATTTCTTCTTTGGGCTAGTTGAGCTCACCCTTTTACTTTCATTGTTCTCTTCGTGAAATGAGAACGAGTTGGGACTAGTCGGGGAATGGAGTGATGGTCCTAGATGGTGCATTAGTAGTCCTCACTATTACGTGAAATAGTGTAATAATAAATGTAATGAGGACTCCTTTTGAGTTTGGATATTGTCTAGATGACAATATTTGTATTAAAACTCACAAAGACTTATGTTTTGTCATATTTTACATGATTGTATAATTAAGTTGTATTTGAATTTTTTTGTACCATGTATTTGGCGACTCAAAATAGGTGATGTATTCTTTTTGGGGGCGTCGCGATTGGTATCAAAGCTTAGGGATATGATCACTGGTGAGATGTGAGATAAGAACTAGGAGGAGAGAGCGGGGAATTCCTTCGCTAGTATGACCTACCTAAGTTTATTTGATATTTAATTGGTCGGTCAGAGTATAGGGATAATATGTGATATGTTAATTAACCCTTGTTTTGTGGCAGTATTTGAAAATGACATCCGAAAATGTTGAGAATAGCAATGGAGCACAAGAGACCGTTGAGTCTCCACAGATCAATAATCAGGACAATGTGCAACAGGATGGCGATAATCCTCCTGTAAACACCAACACTGATCAGTTGACGAACAACGGTACGTTTAGGAGCTTTTTAGAATTTATGCAACATCAGGCGAAGGCCACTCCTGTTCATAATACAGGAGGAAACAATGGCAACCCACGGTTGGTCACCGTTAAGCAATTCAAGGAGGCTGGGACCACAGGAGTTTTTGGGAAAGCCGAGAACCACTTAAGGTGAGACATGGTTAAAGCAGATCACCAAGATATTTGATGTCTTGGGATGCTCAGAGGAGCAAAAGGTTCCTTTGCCACCTTTATATTGCGTGAAGAGGCGATTCTTTGGTGGGAATCATAAAACGCACCCAGATCGACGCACTCAAGATGTCTTGGGAGAAGTTCAAGAGTCATTCAACGACAAGTACTTTCCGAAAGTATTCGTCACATGAAGGAGGTGGAATTCATCAAGCTGGAGCAAAACAATATGACCCGTGTCGCACATGACAAGGCTAAGTTTGTCGAGTTATCTCGGTTTGCATCCCATTTGGTCGATAATGAGGAAGCGAATGACGCGAATGTTTTAAGAGGTTTGAAACCCAATATACGCCAATACCTCATTTCTCACAAACTTTGTTTATATTCGAGATGTTGTGAATAGGGCTCGATTATTAGAATGCGATAATGAGTCAAAGACAAAACCAAAAGGCAACGACCAACAACACGATAATAATCGTATCTGGTGGTAACGGCCATCAAAGGGACAATGATAACCATCGTGGGGAAATTATCATGCCAAGAATGGTAACCACTCCGGTGGTAATCATGGCCAAATAATAGAAGTGGAAAGTTCAAGAAGAGAAGGTTCAATAATGATGGAAAGGCAATGACCAAAGCACCCATTTCAAAGGAAGAAGAAGCGACCACCGGTCAGTATATATTTTAAATCTGACGGGAGGACACATCCGTCCAAATCAGACTTAAACAATCCAAAGCGTGTTTTAATTGTGGAAGAGAAGGTCACCTAGCTCGATTTTATCGTATGGTGAAGTCAAGTCCATTTGGGATAGTGATGCCAAAGGATGTCCCGGACAAGCCAAAACCGAGTAGTTTAAGAGAGAGCGTTTTTTTTCAGTGAACGAGGAACCCGAATAAAATTATCACGGGTAAGTTAATCATAAACTTTTGTGAAGTCTATACCGTGTTGAATCTGGGTTCTACTCACTCTTTTATTTCACCTAGTTGTGTTCAATGTTTGAATTTAACTCCGGAGAAGTTAGGCTTTGATTTATCTGTTGAAACTCAGTTGGGAGAAACCTTCGTTACCTCAACTATTTATAAATCTTGTTTAATTCAAATCAACACTTTCACGTTATTTGTCGATCATATCTCTTTGAAAATACTTGCCTTTGATGTGATTTTAGGAATCGATTGGTTAACTACTCATCAAGCTTTTCGTAAGGTTGTTAGCTTTCATATTCTAACCAACTTTGTTATGCGTAATTCAAGCAACCAAACCACTAAAAGTCAATCACCGTCATATCAAGCCATAAGTAAAGAGCCCCGGTCCTTTCGTTGTTGACTTCTTTGTGTGGAATGCTGCAAGCGGCCGGACTTTCTCAGAGGCGTACGGCGTGAATGACGATGATGGCAAGTTGATAGGTATCAATGTGACGTGTTACCCAAGTCTTGGATGAGAGTCACAGATTTTGAATGATATTTCTATTGTTAATAAATTTCTGACGTATTCTTGAAGACTTCTTAGCCTACCCCTAGGCGTGAAATCGAATTTTGTATTGACCCCAATACAAAACCCATTTCTAAAACCCTTAAATATTTCTTTCAACTAAAGCGAACGTAAATATGCGCAAGAGCGTTGGCTCGGTAGTTAAAGATTACGATCGTACCATTCAATACCATCGTGGGAAAGCGAACGGTAGAAATGACGCGTTGAGTAGTAAGATCGTATCGTTTTGAGTGCTATATTGTTAACACAAAGACCCATTTCGCATACGACTTACAAATGATGAAGATAGAGTTAAAGAATCTAGGAACCCACGTGAAGATAACGAATATACGATTAGAATCGACTTTAATCGATAAAGTTAAAGCTCAAACTACTACATAGGAGATGATGAATGAATGAAGAAGGTTCAAGAGGCGTTATTCTAGAAGTAAGAATCAATGAAGAGAGGAAATCTCAACCCTCGATTTTATTGGCCCATTTGAAATCCTTGATCGAGTAGGAACTGTGGCTTATAGACTCGTTTTACCGTCAAGTATGTCGCGTGTTCAAAACGTATCGATGTTACGTAAATATGTGGATGACCCGAACCACATTATTAATTTAGAACCGGACGAGATAACGGTTGATTTAACATTTGAGGAGATACGTGTTAAAATCTTGGATAAGAAGAATCGTATTCAACACTCAAAGGTTATACCTCAAGAGTTAGAATTTGAAATGAAGTCGAGGTATCCTCACCTATTCAGCATACCAAGTACGTACATAAATTTCGAGGGCAAAATTCCATAAGGAGGGGAGATTGTGAGACCCCAGATTTTATGAATAAATATTTAATTTTCTCAAAATAAATTTTTTAAATATTATGGTGTGGATTTGATATAATGTTATAGTTGTGGGTTATATTTATAAATTTTGCAAAGTACGCAAGTTGTTATATAATATTGATTGGTGGGGAATATTCTTTTTGTCGGGGAATATCGATGACGATGGTACAATCATTAGTGGACCCCATAACGGAATTATTGTCGGATTGAGAAAGCGACAAATATCTTTTTATGAAAATAACGGCGGAAAGTGTTTACGTTAAAACTGTTGAACTACTCGGTAGTAAAAAGTACGATGAATATGCGTGGTTGCATAGTAACACACGGTATTGATTATTGATGCTTACGTGAGAAGTCACTCAGTTATACTCAATTATTGCTACAGTAATTGATGCATCATATCTTTCATATTATTGATTCAATTATTGTTATGTGATCATCAACATAATATTTATTATTATTAAATCAATAATTGAGACAACAAAGTTATTCATATTATTATTTGCAATATTGACAATGTCTAGAAGTTACATCGAGGAGAGGTTTGGTCACCTAATTGCACCAATAAAGAGAAATCCTTATCGGAAGCCCCTCTTTCTTGGGAACGACACGGTTGTTAAATATTGTGAGTTATAATATTAATGATGAATGTTATTATAATTGAAGTTGTGTTGAGTTGAATTTGGAGACGCGGACGTGATATTTGAGTCCTGGAGCGATGAAATTAGTAAAATAGTCTATAAACACAAAATTTTTCGGATTCACTATTTGGTCAAAAAGTCAACAATTGACTTTTTTGGAAAAATCAAACTTTGAAATTTCAAAATTTATATTATTGATAAAAATAGTTTCATTATGTTGGAATTGTTTGTGTTAGTGAAAATCGACATCTATTCCGAAGATAATTGATGTATGGGGTTATATTAATAAATCGGGTAATTTATCGGATAAATGAGCAATTAATTGCTACTAATTCACATACTTATATAACTATTTGTTCACATGTATGTATATTATTGAATAACATTCTTGTACTATTAGGGGAGTTGGTGCAAAATTGATAATACTTGCATGACTAAGTTAAAATGGAGGTATAGATGGAGGTACTATAATTGTAATTATTTTTATCACATGATTAGAACTATTGAGTCACATGATTTACTATTGATTCACATTATTTACTATTAGGGGAGTTGGTGCAAGTTTGATAATACTTGCAGGACTAAATTAAAATGAAAGAAAAGAGGAAGGTATTATATTGTAATATTTTCGAGCCCCAAAACGTGCAATTATCGAAACTATATTTTCTATAAATAGAAGCTCATTCTTCCTTTATTTCTCAAAAATTCACAAAAGCTTTAGAGCAATTATTATAGAGAGAAATTATAGAGAGAAAGAAGAAGTGAAGTCTGCTACCTCACTATTCCAGTATCCAGTTCTTCTAAGGTAGGGAATATTATTTGTTGTACTCGTAGGGAGTATTATTTCTTTTGTATTCATGAAGAGAACTTACATTATTCCATTCTTTATTATTCTATTGGAATAACTCAGATACGCTGAGCTACCCTATACTTGGTGACATTCTTCTATTATTTCATTCTTTATTATTACATTGGAATATCTTGTCTGCATGCGTTTTCTGAATTCGGACCATTAAAATCTTTATTATTATTATCATTTGGAATATCATGAATACATACGGCGCGTTTTATGCCGGACTGATTTCATCTTTATTAGTATTACATTGGAATAACCTGTCATCTTAATACCGCATGCATGGTGATTTTTGTTGTTATTTCATTCTTTATTATTCTATTGGAACATCCGCTATGCGTGTAATTTACGCACCGACCGGTTCCATTATTTATTATTCTGTTGGAATAATATGTCATACATGGGCACCGCATGCATGGTGATTTCTTTTTTATTCCATTCTTTATTATACTCGGTTGGTTAAAGTTTTGACTTCTATACTCCATGAAATTAGTGGAATATCCTTGATATTTGTGCTTCATCCAAGATCTTTTCATGGAAATATTCTTCTAGCATTCTTGAATTTTACTCTACAAAGCGATGATCATGTTGACAATTTGGACATTATTAGTTCCTGGATAAATTAATTCTTGAACTTGTTTTATTGAATTCTTATATCATTGTCATCATCCTCATGTTTATATTTTGTTGAAAGTCATTTGTGGCATGTAGTGCATAGATGGACTTGGTATGATTATGACCAGGGATTATTCGGTGTAATCATGGTAGTAATGTTACAAATGATGTGGTAAAAGTCCTCATTTGCCCATAGTGCATTGATGGACAATTTTTGGTATGATTATGGCTATGGATTCTCTTCGGCCAAGGGTGCAAAGATGAATTGTTTTATGGCATGATCAGGACCGTTGATGAAAACATGATTATCTTTGGCTTCGTAGTCCATGGATAATTCGTGGTCGTGATACTAAAAATATCATTGGCCAGAGAGTGGGGATGAGTTAATGATGTGGATTATTTATTGTGAGTCTCAAATGATAAAGTTGATGAAAACCTTTTAAATCATAGAAGATAGTAGATTTTATTCTCTACTTGACTCTTCTAATGGATTGCTTGTTCCACCGCAGCTTAAACTTGATGTTTTGGTATATTGTATCGGTTTAACCATTGTTGAAGGCTAACGATAATTTATTGCATTATCTTAGTCATAATATTTCTTCTTGGGCTAGTTGAGCTCACCCTTTTACTTTTCATTTGTTCTCTTTTAGAAATGAGAGCGTGGTGGGACTAGTCGGGGGAGCAGTGATGGTCCTAGATGGTGCATTAGTAGTCCTCATTATTCTGTGAAATAGTGTAATAATAAATGTAATGAGGACTCCATTGAGTGTGGATATTGTCCAGATTACAATATTTGTATTAAAACTCACATCATATGTTTTGTCGTATTTTACACGACTGTTGTATAATTAAGTTGTATTTGAATTTTTTGTACCATGTATCTGGTGACTCAGAATAGGTGATGTATTCCTGTTTTGGGGGCGTCACACCTCTTGTGGTTTCTTATTGAAGTTCTTATTGTTGAAAGTTTTTCCTTAGAACTTCGATTTGTTTTTCTTTCTAATTAGCTCTCTCAATTTTTGGGTCATCGTTGCTATTTCTTCATCAGTCTTCATCATCACCTTCCATGTAACTTTCAGGTTGTAGTGTTAGAGTTTTCATTTTAGGTCCCTCGTCTTCTTCATCATACATTTTTAGTTAATTCTCAAATTCTTAATGCTCTTCAAATAAGGTGAGAGTCTCTATGGTACTAATATATTGTTGTTGAGTCCTGAAGAGTTGTAACCTTTGGTGCAAACCGTTTGGGCATGAATCTAAGTAGTTTTCTATTTATTTCCCTTCGATCAATTTTTCGACCGGGCATACTCAGTGAATTCATCAGAATGAGGAATCTAGCTTGAGCTTCTTTAATTGATTCATTCTTTTCTAATTTATAGCTCATATTCTTGAATCAACATATTTAACTTGACTTCCTTCACCTTAGTGGTTCCTTCATGACTCATAGTAATTGTGTCTCATATTTCTTTTGTTGTATTACATGATGAGACTTTATCTATTTTAGACTGAACCATACCACTCAGCAGCGTATTCATGGCTTTAGAGTCATAAGACGCCATATAGGATTTATTTGCATCTATTTCCATGAGAGTCTTGGGCCTGCCATCATCATGTCTTGGAATGAAGAATCCATTTTCAACTACCCACCATTCCCATGGGTCTCAGTTAAGATATATCTTCATTCTGAACTTCCAAAAGTTGAAGTTCTCACTTCTGAGCAACAGAGGCGGCCTGCTTGTAGACTGACCTTCTTGAAAGATGAGGTATGACATAAGATCTTCCCTTACGACTTGCAAGATCAATATTAGTAGAGTCTTGCTTTGATACCAAATGTAATTCTGTATAAGTGCACACCTAGAAAGGGGTGAATAGGTGCTAAGCTAGAAGTGATTAACAATTACAAAATTTTAATTTATAACAGGTCTAAAA
This sequence comes from Panax quinquefolius, assembly GCA_020205615.1. Classification (NCBI taxonomy): domain Eukaryota; kingdom Viridiplantae; phylum Streptophyta; class Magnoliopsida; order Apiales; family Araliaceae; genus Panax; species Panax quinquefolius. Next base: position 55,810,388 of record CM035172.1, on the reverse strand, counting down.
CAGATAGGTGATACCTATGTCTTTTGGTATCTGTTTTAGTCTAAGTTCTACTTTAGATGTAATTCATACAGGTATCATACTATGGTGTTTGAGTTAGTTTTAATTCACGATTTTAGTAAAACAGATATATGTGAACTATTCAAGACATAGAGTAAAGACTAACAATTCAAATCGTAAAGTAACAACTAAACTACTCGTAGAGTAAAGATTAACTATTGAAATTGTAGAGTAACAATTGTACTACTTAAATCGTAAAGTAAGATTAACTATTGAAATTGTAGAGTAAAAATTGTATTACTCAAATCGTAGAGTAACAACTGCTTTACTCAAATCGTAGAGTAACAATTGAAATAGCAAGATTAAGCAAACCGCGCAAATTAGCAAGCCACACAAATTAGTAAACCATAGACACTAAGATTTTTACGTGGTTGCCTAATCCACGTATAATACCAATAGGTATTGAAGACTCCTTTTATTAAATGAACTATTCAATACAAAATACAAAAACTCCATGTTTAAAGTAGTGTTGCACTGAGATGGACACCACTGTCCCTTTGCACCTCTGCAACCTTTGCACATCTGCAACCTTGAAAGCTCCATTTGAACAAATCCTATTCACTATTGGATCTATCAAGCCAAATAAAATTTAATACAAAGAATTTTGAGTACAATGGGCTCTTAATTTTCAGGCAAAAGGAATTAACGATCAATACAATGAATAGATGAAAATAGCTTTGAAAAGCTCTTGATTATCTCTTTAATGTGGTTGATATAAACTTCATGTGTACCTGCCTTTAGCCGAGAAGAAAGAATATATATACTAAAGAAACTAACAGCTATAAATTTGTTAGCAAGAAACCCTCAGACCACAGTTGGAAAATCTATTGATTTTAGCAACTAACTGAGACCAATGGATATAAAATATTCTTCACAACATCTATCAAAGATATGATTTCCTAGACAAATTAAAAGAGCTTAAATAAAGGAATACCTGATAAGGTTTGATACATTCCAATCACTAGTTAGTTTGAATTCCAAGGACAGTTACCTTATTAGACTCCTTTTCAAATTAAATTACATATTATAATTTTAATTCTAAGCAGGATATATATTAGGATTAATTACATATTTTAGTACATTTTTAGAAATAATTACAATAATGGTGCATAGATAAAATAATTACAAAAGTAATATATTTTTCTATATTTATTTACAAAATTAATATATTTGGGTATCCTTTAATCGTGGCCCACGATTATCTCCCTTATCTCTTCCTGTTAATTATTATTTTCTTTTTCAAACACATTCAAACACAATAGACCCATTTTGATCTCTGTTCCTGTTTCTCTCTCTTTTTTCTTCATCTGCTTTTTTCATTTTCCTTGCTCTGTAATTCCACATAAAAAGTTGGGTGGGAAGTGGGAAGGTTCTGTCTCATGAGTAACTCATAAAAGGCGTTTGACGATTATGGTGTACATGTCTGATGTAATTAAACATGGGTTTTAAAGTTGTGTTTCTTGTGAAGGACAATTTATCGCGTGTCCATTGTCAATGCTTTTCAAAAATTAATCGGAGATCGAATACAACACAGAGAGAAACAAAGATTCTACTCTCTCTTTTTTTTAGGGGTTGGAAACTTGGAATCTCAATTCTCACTTTAATATAAGTGTTTGAAATAAGTTTAGACATATCAATCAGGTTACCAACATGTTTTGCCGGAAATGAAATTTAATTGGCGATTTGTTGTCGGGCCAGAATTGGATTATGTGGGGCGCATTTGGAAGTGTAAGCGGTGGTGGTGGTGGTGGTGGTGGTGGTGGCATATTTGTCCCAATGCTTACCATGATTATTGGATTTGATCCAAAATCAGCAACTGATAGAAGAGATTACCAAACATTCATACCAAGGTAACCAAACCTTCATACCAAGGTTACCAAACCTTGTACCAAAGTTACCAATCCACCTCCATACCATCAATTTTTTCATAGTGCAGTTAGTAACCAAACCTTCATACCAAGGTAACCAAACCGTCATACCAAGGTAACCAATCCACCTCCACACCTTCAGTTTTTTTATAGTGCAATTGGTAACCAAACCTTCACACCAAGGTAACCAAACCTTCATACCTAAGTAACAAAACATTCATACCAACGTAACCAATCCAATTCCCACACATGCAGTTTTTTCATAGTGCAGTTGATAGCCAAACATTCATACCAAGATAACCAATTCAGTGTTATTAGGTTACCAATTTATTTTGAATGTGATGCAGTTGGTAGCCAAACCTTCATGTATGGGTAGCCAACCCTTTATACCAAGGTAATCAATTCAAATTTTATTAAGTTACCAATTTATTTTGAATGTGATGCAGTTGGTAGCCAAACCTTCATGCAGTTGGTTGCCAAACTTTCAAACCAAGGTAACCAATTCATACTGCAGGTGTGGGGGTAGATTGATTACCTTGGTATAAAGGTTTGGTTACTTTGATATAAAAATTTGGTTACCTTGGTACGAAGGTTTGGTTATCAACATTACATTACACATCACTATCTTATCTCTCTCTTTCCTATTAGTGTTCTTATTTTCCTTTGGACATGAAATTAGAATTGAAATTTCTGGACATAAAAAAATTGTGAAAAATCAAATATCCTGACCGTATATATACATATATATATCATTGTGTGGTTTCAAACTCCGTAGATGAACTAATAATAATAAAAGATCATGTGATAGTGAGTAGGTCCTTCTTTCTTGTTCAACTTCATATTTTAAGGCGGAAACTGGATTGGATGGAGACCCTTTAATTTAAAATCTTCTATATATATATATATATATATATATATATATATATATATCTTCTGCATATATATGTATATATTCGCGGCAGAGAATCAAAGGAGAGGGTTACTGTGAGGGAGATGAAGATTTGAATTTGAATTATAATTTTGAATTTGAATTTGTTTTTGTTGCTAGATCCCAGATATTTGAATTTGAATTATTAATTATGGCAGTTATTTCTCCTTGATTTCCTTGATTTTAGGTTTCCTTATTAATGTGAATTGTGGTATTTTTGTAATTATTTTAGGATGATGATTAATAGTGTAATTACTTTCTAATTGTTGTATATTAGTGTTAGGACCATATATATTAAGGGATCTTTTCAACAATAATACCTTGAATATAAAACATGCCATCCTAAGTTTTTTCTTAATCCAGTAAAGATAAATTGGGTTCTTTACAGAAATATACAACAATTAGAAAGTAATTACACCATTAGTGTATCAACAAAAATAATTACAAAAAGAGTGTAATTAGGACTCATATTACAAAAATAGTACAATTCACATTATTAATAAGGAAACCTAAAATGAAGGAGAAATAATCATCATAATTAATAATTCAAATTCAAATATTTGGGATTTAACAACAAAACAAATATTTGGGCTCCTAAAATTACTCGATCGATCATTCCATAATCGATCATGAAAATACAAAGAACCACCACATGACGATTTAATATATTCTCTTCTCCTCCTAATTGGATCCTCGCTCATCATAACTTTCGATCAAATCATATCATCAAATCCTTAAAACCAAACTATATACCCACGTAAAAGTTCATTCACTCTTTCGCTTTTTATTTTTTAGTTCTCTCTTCCATGACTTCTCTTCCGCTTACTTCATTGCTACACCATACTTAATCTCCGTTGTCCAAAACGCATGATGAGAAGAAGAAGAAGAAGATTTGCCCTACAAAAAGTTACCTTTTACTATTCTGAATTTTTTTATGACTATTTTTGTGACGCCCCCAAAATTAGGTATCGTCACCCATCTTGGGTCGCCACTTACATGGTACATAAATTCAAATACAACTTACTAATATAAGCTGCTGTCGTAATAATATGACATAAAGCTGTGAGTTTGAATACAAATATTGTCTACTAGATATTATACAAACTCAAAAGGAGTCCTCATTACAACTATTATCACATTATTTCACGAAATAGTGAGGACTACTAATCCGCCCTCTAGACCATTACTCCGTTCCCGACTCGTCCAAATTTATGTTCTCATTTCACGAGAAAATAAAGTGAAAGAAAGGGTGAGCTCAACTAGCCCGAAGAAGAAATATTATGACTAAGATAATGCGTAATAAATTATCATTAGCCTTCAACAAGATGTTAAACCGATAAAATACAATAGACAACCAGTTTAATCATGCGTGAATATGCAATCCATTAAAAGAGTCAAGTAGAAAATAAAGTCTCACATCTTTTAGGTTTTAAAAGTTTTCATTAATTTTTATCGAGACTCGACTTTTAATAAATAAACCACCACATCTAATCATCCATGTATACACTACGGTCAAGGATTTTCATCAAATTATCAATGGTCATGACTATACCGAATCACCCCCGGTCATAATCATACCAAAAACTATCCATCATTGCATTACTGTGCCATCGAGGACTTTTGTCACATCATTTATAGCGAAGTCATGATTATATCGAATGATCCTCGGTCATAATCATACCAAGTTCATCTACGCACGTAAGACATAGATAACTTTCAACATAATATAACATGAGGATGATGACAATGACATAATAATTCAATAAAACAAGTTCAAGAATTAATTTATCCAATAACCAATAACGCCCAAGTTATCAACATGATACTTCTTTGTAGAGTAAAATTCAAGAATGCTCAGAAGAATATTTCCATGAAAGATATCTTTGGATGAAACGCAAATATCAAGGATATTCTACTAATTTCATGGAGTATAGAAGTCAAAGTTTTAACCAACCGGGTATAATAAAGAATGGAATAACAAAAGAAATCACCACGCATGCGGTGATTGTGCATGTACAAAGTTATTCAATGAGAATAATAATAACGGAACCAGTCGGTGAAATTCACACTGCACAGGATGATCCAATGTAACAATAAATCTTTGAATAATAAACAATGGAACCAGTAGGTGTAAAACACACGATGAGGATATTCCAATGCAGAATAATAAATGCGAATAATAAACAATGGAACCAGTGGGTGTAAAACATACGGCATAGGATATTCCAATGAGAATAATAAAGAATGGAATAACAGAAGAAGATCACCAAGTATAGGGATTCCGCGTATCTGAGTTATTCCAACAGAATAAATAAGAATGGAATAATATAAAGATTTCACCAAGTATAGGGTATCTGGCATATACGGAGGTTATGTATATAGGTATGCCACTTTTTACAGGAGTTATTCCAAATGTAATAATAATGAATGGAATAATGAAGTTCTCTTCATGAATAAGAAAGAATAAACACCCCTTACGGGTACAACAAATAATATCCCTTACTAGTAAAAGACAATCGGATATCAAAGTAATGAAGTACCGAATACTCTTCTTCTTTCTCTCTATAGATTTTCTCTCTATAAGCCTCTCTATAATTTCTCTCTGTAGTTTCAGGTGAATTCGTAAGAAAATAATGAAGGAATGAGCTTCTATTTATAGGAAAATAGAATGCATAGTAATTAATCCATGAACGGTCCAGATTGATTTACTTTAATCGGCGGTCCATATTTAAAGCAAAATCTTTTAAATAAAATATCATATATTCTATTTATATAAAACATTTTACTATGCAAAGACTATGCAAAACACTACGCAACACTACGCATAATAAAATATAATATATTCTATTTATGTAATAACTTTAATAAAGTATTCATTTTATATGAAAAGATGTTTCCGCTTTTATTACGTTAATAATACTGAATAAACAAAACGTCATTATCGCTATAATAATTCATATTATTAATCGTGATAATGGAATTGGTGTTGGTGACTTCTCACATAAAGATCAATAATCAATACCGTGATTTCTACTATGCACCACATGCGTATTCTTTGTGACTTTTACTACTGGAGTAGTTCAACAAGATCAGCAGTAAAACTTCGCCGTTATTTCAATAAAATATTTTTGTCGTTTTTCTCAATCCGACAATAATTACCGCATAGGGTCCACCAATGATTGAGTTGTTGACGAATATTCCCTCGCTAAACCGAATATTCCCAACCAATTGAATATAATATAACCACTTGCATACTTTGCAAAATTTATAAATACTACCCACAAACTATAATATTATCTCAAATTCACACCATAATATTAAAATTATTTCGACAAAATTTAAATCTTTATTGATAAAATCTGGGGTCTCACAATTTTGTTACTCATAAATACTAAAATGGTTACCTTTATGTGAATGATTGACTACCAACTGCATCACAATCAAACGAAATTGGTAACTTAATAAAACTGAATTGGTAACCTAACTTTTATACCAAGGTAACCAAACCTTTATACCAAGGAAACCAAACCTTTATACCAAGGTAACCAAACTACCTCCACACCTGCAGTATGAATTAGTTACCTTGGTCTGAAAGTTTGGCAACCAACTGCATGAAGGTTTGGCTACCAACTGTATTACATTCAAAATAAATTAGTAACTTAATAAAACAGAATTGGTTACCTTGGTATGAAGGTTTGACTACCAACTGTACTATGAAAAAAATGCAAAAACAGAGCGATAGTAACGTTACGTAGGGGGTGTTCAACGAGAGAGAAAGCGGTGAGGGTGACATTGTGGTGAAAGGGAGCTTGTTTGAAGATCCTGGAAAGGACCTGAAAGGGATTTGTTAGATTTTGAGGGCAAAACCAAAGATTTGTGAATCGGAAGAGTAGCAAAATGAAGCATAGTGGGTTTAGATGGCATGTAGATAAAGAAGAGAGAAAGGCTTTCATTGTTTTGGCGGTGGAAAAACTTGAATGGAAGTATAGAAAATAGCCGTCGGTGCATAAATTGCAGAGGGAATAATATATACAAAATGAGAAGAAAAGATACGTGAGATTTGAAGAGAGAGAAAGATTGAACATGTGATTAGGTGTGTATTGTATTTGAAAGAAAATGGGGTGAGATGTGTTGTGGATTTTTGGGGACAGAGCCGTATATGGGAGGAATCTTAAGTTTTCAAAGAGTTGAGCAAGAGGAGATGACCTGATGTTTGTAAATTAAATAATCCTAATTGCATACTAATTCATTAAATTAAGGAATTCTAATTGTACTAATATTGTAAATAAATATGGAAATTATATTAATTGTATAAATATTTTATGAAACTTACATTATCATTGTAATTATTTTAAAAAATATAATAAAATATGTAATTGATCCTAAATTTAATGGACCATTAATTCAACTTGGGTCAATCAAGAAATTGTCCTATAACATATTAAACTAGCCCAAACAAATCAAACCAGTCCACTAAAATCACAAAGGATAAAAACCAACAATATGGGCTACATACAGAAATAATTTGAATATTTTAATAATAGCTCTGGAAATCAGATTAATAGCCTCCATGCATAAACAGAGAGGTCTGGCATCGAGAGACCCATATCATATATTAACTGCATTTTTATTCACAAGCACTACGACTCTAGATTATTATTTTATTTGAATTAATTAATTAATTTTGTTATTTTATTTAAATTAATAAATGGAATTAATTATTTTATTTAAGTTAATAAATAGAGTTAATTATTTTATTTGAGTAAATTATTAATGTTAATTATTTATTTAAGTTAATTAATGGGATTAATTATTTTGTGCAGCGATGTTATTTATAATGAATTTTATTTGTTTTATATACGTACTATTTAATTATATCATTTTATACAAAAATATAATTAAACAGCTTTAAATAAATTCAAATACGTTAAAACATGTTAAAACTATATAAGTACAAAGTCGTGATCATTTCAGTATTCCGACCAAAATTATGGTAGGAGAGTTTCTTTTATTGACTTAAATGTATTTGGAAATTTCTTTTATGAATGTTGTAGATTAAGATTCGAGGGATAAAAAGCGTATTTAGCCAATTTTAAATTCCAGACTTCCCAAATCATTCATCTTCAAAATTTAGAAATCTCAAACTAAAAATCTCAACCAATTCATTTTCTTCAAAATTTTGCCCCAAAATCTCAAAACTAATAAATCAAATCCAGATTCAAATTATAACTACAGCAAATATTTCCTCCAGCTTCTGCTCCAAAACCTAAAAGTCATGAGAGTGTTTAATTGTTTACTATCAAGCAAATACTCCCTCCATCCCTTTATATTTGACGTTATAGAGCATTTTTTTCTTCCCAAAATATTTAACGTTCTACAATACCAAGAATATTTTGCTTTTTTGTTTTCCTTCTCTACCCTTCCTTCTCCACCAGCATTAATGGCAAGATATGAAACGTCCTTAATTAATTAGGAGAGAAAGTGTGAAATCAAGTCTGGTGTTAATGGAGAATTAAATGAGATCAAAGTACTCTCACCGTTCCTTAATATAGTTCGTTTTAGACATGTGCACAAGAATTAAGGAAATAATTGAAAAGCATTAACTATACTATCAATTGTTTATAATACCCTTCACCTCATTTATCTTATAAATATGGATCAAAAAATTAGGTAGGGTAATAAGAGACAATTTGGGAAAAATTGTGATAAATTCTCCTAGATAACCACAAACGACAAATAATTAGGAATAATGAAAAAGTTTCAAAGCGATTTATATATATAGGAATGGAGGAAGATTAATTAAAGTTTAAAATAATAAATTTTCAGACTATTCTTAATTTATGTAAAAATCTCTAGAATATCATATATAATAGAATAGAGGAAGTATATATCATTGGTCTTTATTTTAATTTATTTTTCAAGAAATAAAAGAAGAAAGAAAGGGAATGGTCCTATCACATGCATGCATTAACTGCCCTTTAAAACCTTGTTGCATCAGTCCCATTATTGCTTTATGTAGGCCACGTACCCATGTTGTATCAGTCACATTATTGGAGTGTGTCACATTATGAGGGATCAATGATTAAAATTTAATTGGAGTGTGGCTACTCAACAACCTTCCTTATTTTTATAATTTATTATTTTGATAAGTCAATAAATTTTATTATCATGTAAGGATTTCAATTATTATTGTCAAAAGATTTCACGGATTGCGACTTCCAAAATTAGGCTTATCCAGCTCTCAAGGAGTTAATCGTTTCCATTTCTCTTAAAGTTTTCTAGATGAAGATTTTATGTGAGTGTCAACTCCCAAATATTTCTAATTGATCTCCCTTACAAAAAATAAGAATAAATTAAGAGAAAATAATTGATAAACACGAATATCATTTGTAAATGACGGCAATTTTTAAATTATTAAATTAACCTTCCATATAGATGGCAGAAGAAGGAAGGAGATTCAAAATAATACTCCATAAAATCTCGAGATAAAAGTATTTATTACTTTATTTTGAGTAATCATTAAACGCCCACTTTCCTTTAATAACCAAACTTTTAGATATTTTTTTCTTATTATACCCGTAGCATTAAATATCTCATACTTTTTTTATTCTAATTTCTCCATATTTAAAGCGCATTATTATGAACGATTTTATCATTTTATTCATAACTTTTTTAATACGTGAAAAATCTATCGTGACTTTTATTCTAAAACGAATTAATAATAATAATAATAATAATAATAATAATAATAATAATTACTCCATTATTATTATACCCTCCTCCTCCTCCTCGAATATAACAATTTCTTATTGGAGTAACATTTAATATGTGTGTGTGGGGAAGGGATGAGGACATCGATGGTGCGGGTTGTCTAATGCGTAGGCTAACAACAGCTTTGAACACATAATTATTAATTGAGTAATGCTATTATCACATAAAATCGTTCATATATTGTTCATATACATTCACATACATATTGGTATAAAAGCGACGACATTGCATTCGCACGCGCGTACGGTAAATATACGCTCGTATGCTGTGTGAAGCGATATATGGCGATTTTATGTGATAAAGAAATTTATTATTATTTATTTTATCTACTATTGAGTGATTGATATCGATTATCGAGAGTGCATCAACCTCCTCCAAGAAGGGAGGGAGGTGTAGTTGTTCCGCTTTATCCATCCTCCACGTGCAACCTCACTATCAATCATTTATTCTAAATAGAGGGAGTATTAATGCAAAACTACATTGAAAGATTATTTAGTCTCGCAAAACCAACACGTAAGAGCATTTTCAACAGTCTCTTCAATTATTTTGGGATACTCAAATAGGTGAGTCAAATTAAAAAAAATTTCTCTAACAGTCTCTTCAAATTGCCACGTAGGTCAACAAACATTCTTCTCACTCTTTAAATCTGCAACCTTCTTCTCACTTTTAAAATCTACAATCAAAGGCTAAAAACATTTATTACACTTGATGAGTTTGATGTATAGCTCATTAAATTGAAGAGATTGATGAAGCACAAAATATGAAAATAGCAAATAATGCTATTCAAATTGTCACGTAAATCAACAAACATCAATTTAAAAAGTTTATTTTGCTACTACTCTTGAAGATGCTCTAAGCGACTAGTAAGAATTGAAGTTACTAGAGTTTGAAGACTAGATATTTATTACGAAAAGAAGGTGAATAATGTTATAAAGAAGAATAAGTCTAGACAGACAGGTATACTAGACCGGAAAATTGGATCGGTGCAATTTTTTTTTTTTACTTTGTACTTTAAAAAATGTATAGTATTTATTTCAACAGAAATTTTTATAAAATATAGTGTTTTAATTATAATTTGGATACATATACAAAAACAGGGTTATACAGATTATAATTAAAACACTATATTTTATAAAAATTTCTGTTAAAATAAATACTATACATTTTTTGAGAGTCACAAGCAAAAAAATAAAATAAAAATTGCATCGGTCCCATTTTCCTGTCCAAATCTCCGGTCTGCGTAGAAAGACTCTATAAAGAAACACAAAATAAAGTTATTAACGAGATAATTATGTAATTCTATCATCCGCTACTATGAATAATCACATTTAATACAATTAATAACGGATGACGGAATTTAATATAAGACTTATACTTTGTTTACATTAATATTTTCAATTATTTTTTTTATTTTGGGTGATTGATAATTAATGGTTGAGTAATAGAGTAAATATATATTTTAACGACATTTATTATAATTATTGTTTTGATATTAATGACCTTTTTTTTCTTTTGAATATCTACTTTCTATTCGTAATAAAAATCTAATTGTCTTCTATGATCAGTCCGTACATAGTTTTGACATTTATTTGAAAAGAAATTAAACAATCGGATTTGTTGAGAAATTTTATAGCTGGCTTGAATTGATGTCCTCCATCCTTCAACATCAATACATCATAATACAATTATTTTTATCAAATAGACAAAAGATTAAAAAAATATTTTTATTAATTAATATTATTATCCTTCCTGCTTGGGTTGCGGGACTATATAATATAATATACTAGCTCTAGACAAATTTTGTTATTTATGTACTTAAATATGTGTGTCAAGTTTTCTATGATGATAAAATTCATTGACTTATTCAAATAATAAATATAAAAATAATGAAAGTAGTTGAGTGGTGGCACTCCAATTTATGTTAAAAATGAGTCACGTTCGCATTTTTTTTTATTAAATTGATATCAGATCACTAGCCCACCTGATCTAAATCCTTCAAATTTTAATCATTGATCCCTCGTTGAGTAATGTAATATATTAACTAATTTTTTTTGTAATTAAAATATTGCAATTTGAAGCATGATTAGAGGTGTGAATAGAGATATACACAGATTTGAGTAATGTATATCACATGCATTCATTAATGCCCTTTAAAAAAATATATCACAGTATGACTGTATCCGAATATTTGTACATCTATTCACGAATCTGTGTAAGTAATTGATAAACACAAATATCATTTTTTCTTTCCTTGGACTAACTATGCTGGATGACAAAAACGTCTTTTCTACTCCGGAGACAGCTCCGGAAGACTATAGTAAATCTCAAACAACGGAGACAGCCACGTGGTATATATCAAATCAAACTCCGGAGATAGCATCGTGGGACATCAAATCAACCACGAAGACAACCCCGAGGAAAGACAAAGACAATAGCAGTTAAAGCCCCAAAAATAACCCTGAGGAAAGACAGAGACAATAGCAGTCAAAGCTTCGAAAATAACCCCGAGGGACAACAATAGCCCCGAAAAGAGGTTATTCTTCCAAACACAACATAAATAAACAACTGTCCTGTAATATCGCGAAAAAAATAATAATAATATATTAAATTTATATTCTTAAAACATATTGTTTGGACTTTGTTATTTATTGGGTCAAACTAATTATTTAATTTATATGGGCTAATAAATATTAATAAGTGTGGATAAATTAATTTGATAAAATTGGGCTTTTAAATTAATTGGGTTTAATTTATGTGTGGATAATAAATCCTATTAGAGCTAGGAGAATTAATAAAATATTGATAATAAATAACTAACACAAACCCTATTGTATACTCAAACCATTATTAAATGCGAAGAAAGAAAAGAAAAGGAGGCATGGCTAAGAGAAAAGAAAAGAAAAACTTACGAGCATCTGCACAATCTATGTACATGTAAGTATATTTCAGCCTAGATGGGTGTATGTATTATTATATTATATATATATATATATATATATATATATATATATATATATGTACATATATAATGGCAGACTCATAAGTTACCTATAGATGTAAAGCAACCTGTGGTCTAATTTCATATATATATATATCCTAACAATATATATATATATATATATATATATATATATATATATATATATATATATATATATATATATATATATATGTGTGTGTGTGTGTGTGTGTGTGTGTGTGTGTGTATTCAAGAATCTACCTACTATTTGCTAATTCCCTATTGATTCATTACATATATAAATATATGTGCTTAATCATGCAATTTTGATATACATATATATATAAGTTATATAGACTTCTAAAAAAAAAAAAGAAAAAGAAAAGAGAAAAGAGAAAGTAATAAATAATATTATAATATTATTGTTATAATTAAAATATATCTTTTGATTTCAAACCTGAATATAGTATATTAAAATTATTGAATTTATGAAAATATAATTTGTATGAGTTCATAATTTAATTATGTGTATTATATTTTATTTTGATAATTAGATCTCAAGAGGAGAATTTAAAGAGTTATATTTGGAATATAAATTTTTGGAGTATTAATAATTGATATAAAGCGATGATTAAAGGCATATTAAATAGATTATGAATTATTTTGGAATTATTAGTTTGGATTATTTTTAATTTGAGGTGAATATGTTTAGGTTGTGAATAACGTTTAGTATTTTATATCGTTGGCATTTGAGGTAAGATTTTGTGGAGTATCTTTATAAATGGTTTGTAAGTATCAAGTCACCTGGATTAAAATCTCTTTCAAATGATACTCTTGTTAAATTTGATTTGTTCGTTTGTTTCCTTATTTGGAATTATGTTATGATTTCACATAATTGTTTCATGTGAAATAAATATATTAGTTTCATTTTGGAGTTGATACATATGACTCAGATTTGTACTCTTTGAATTAGGATATCATGTTTAGTATTTATTTTTGATAATTGTAGAGAGGTACATGTTATTTGCTACCTTCTTTTTGAGACCTTGTGACTATAATTTAATTTGGTTCAACATGTACATATAGAACCCCTTTGTTGGTATTATGTCGCATGTGTTGTGACATAGTATTTTTGTTAGAATATATCGTAGTGTATACTTAAGCTATAACCACGTGGGGTACCACCACACATGTCGTCTTCGCACGAGAGACATGACACTTTTAAAATGGCGGTGTGTGATTAGTCCACCTGGCGTCTCGCGTTTTGGGCTCTAGAGAAGTGGGCCATTTGGTGTTTTATTGTGGGAGGCGTATGAGTTAACCCTAGTTTTTGCATTCAATTGGATTTATGATGTTGTGCCAAACACACCTATTCGATTTGCATACATTTGGATTCGCGGTCCAATGTGTGATTCGTACGTGTGACATTATTTTGGTTACTATGTGGCATCATTTGATTTACTGTGTGACATTAGTTTGACTTTTTGTATGGCGATGTGTATTCTCGAGCTCATTGTATTGTGAAATAACACCCAACCATTTGATTCAGTCTATTATCTCATTATATTGATTTTGGTTATTTCTGTTCAGTTTAATTCATTGAGTTAGTTACTTCAGTTCGTTATTTATTTACTCTTCTGTTGATTCAGATATATTCCATTCAAATCTTTGGAGAGTATATATTCTTCAGTATTTACACTTGAGGCTTTGTTCAGTAGTTTGTCTCAATTATTTTCGTATATCAGTTGTATATCTTTTGTATATCTGTATCCGTACTGGGCAATTGGCTCATGCTGTGTTTTTCTTCTGGCAGGTTTGCAGAGGTGATTCATGGCTAGTGTGATGAGAGAGTTGCCTTTGACCATCTAGGTTGTTTTGAATTTTAAGTTTTGATTATTTTGACTCTAGTTGGAGAATTGTAATTAGTACTTCATTGATGGATATCATTATTATATATTTTGAAGTTATTAGTGCCCTGTTTACTTATTTTGAGGTTTGTTGTGCTTTGCACGTAACCTCTATTTCCTTTTCGGGAATGGGGTGTTACAGAGATGGTATTAGAGCTTAGGTTCTTTCTTGTAGAAAACCTATTTAGGTTTGACTTGTGAGTTGTGGCTAAATCACTGGGTAGACATGGGAGTTTGATTCGATTTTGTTCTCTGTTTGATTGGTCTTGATTTTGACCAAGTGTTTTTAGCTCTTTGAGTTGTAGTTGATTTGAGAAAGGCGAGATAATTTGTTAAGATTATTATTGTTATGCGTTGGAGCAGTAATATTAGTTAAGGATTGTGATTGGATCATTAAGGAGAATAATGTCTTATTTTATTCAGTTAAGAAATTATTATACGATTATGATGTGATTATTTGTATCGACGAGAATTTGATTTTGGAAAAATTATTTGTTAGAGTTATTTGAGGCTTTTTATGATCTCAGATAGATCTCCACTTTCTCTCCCATACAGGTAGTGTCTCCAGATCTTCAACGCTTAAACGACTAACGCTAACTCGAGATCATGAGTAGGATAATTCCTCTCATATTCTTTGAGTTGTCGCGAGGCATAGGCTATGACTTTCCCATGTTGCATGAGAACACATCCTAACCCTTTGCCTGAAGCATCGCTGTAGATAACAAATCCATCCGAACCAGATGGTATTGTCAGAACAGGTGCCGAAATGAGTCTTCTCTTGAGTTCTTGAAAACTCTTCTCACAATCCTCGCTCCAACCGAATTTTATATCTTTACGAGTCAGCTGAGTTAATGGAGTAGCGATTCGAGAAAATCCTTTCACGAATCTCCGATAATAACCAGCTAAGCCCAGAAAGCTACGTACTTCGGTCACCGACTTTGGTTGCTCCCAACTTTGTATGGCTTCAATCTTCGCCGGGTCGATAGATACTCCATGTTTTGACACCACATGCCCAAGGAATGCTACTTCCTCAAGCCAGAACTCGCATTTCTTCAGCTTGGCATATAGCTTGTTATCACGAAGCCTTTCATTATTCTACCTTCAAATGGTGCTCATGATCTTCACGGCTTTTGGAATAGATGAGGATGTCATCAATAAAGACAACAACGAATCGATCCAAATATTCCTTGAATACGGTTCATCATATCCATGAAAGCGGCGGGAGCATTAGTTAATCCAAAAGACACGATTAAGAATTCATAATGCCCGTCATCGAGAGTTTCAAGGCGGTCTTGGAATATTCTCGCTTTTAATCTTTTAGTCGATGATATCCGAAGCGAAGATCGATCTTTGAAAAGAATTGTGCTCTTGCAATCGTCAAAGCCAGTCATCAATGCGAGGTGGCGGATACCTATTCTTGATAGTGACATGATTCAATTCTCGGTAGTCGATACAAAGTCGCATACTCCCGTCTTTCTTCTTTGCGAATAACACAGGAGCACCCCAAGGAGATGTACTAGGATGAATAAAACCGATGTCCAATGTTGGTTGATTTCACAATCAAAGAATACGTGCAAGTATACACGGTCAACAAGTAATAAAGTGATAAAATAGAGTGTCGATCCCACAGAGAATTCTAATTAATAAATTCCAACTACTAGCACTATATCAACCTAATTTTATTTAAACAAAGATAAATTATGATTTTCTGAAATATTAAAACTAAATTAAACAATCAAAGATATTATTCTAAAATAGGCAAATAAATAAACTAAGATTTTAATAAATGATTTCCGATAAATAAGGATTAAGACTTCAATATCCCCAATTATGAACTATAACTCAATTACCCGATTATCCCAATTATTATGTCTACTGAATTGTCAACAGGAATTCTCAAATGTCAAAAGTCATTTTCCAAGTAATCAACTGACTTTTATTTAATCCAGATTAATCTTCTTATATTCCTATGCAAAACAAGTGAATTAAACTCCTTCAATTCCAATTCCTTATGTGTTACATGCGGTGAACAGATATTTCCATTCAATTCACAAACCTAATTATTCACTGTGCAAATAACTAAGTCACACGTTATCAAACCCAGTTCTAACCTTAGAATTCATCTTACAATTCCTTCTAGAGTAACAAGGTAATTATTGGCCAAATAATTAATCAATAGATGCAAGGCATGATAAACAATTCACTTCAACATAAATAATTGGAATAAACTGAATAACTAATTTATAGCAATAAAAGGTTCAATTGAAATCTTAATTAAAGAATTAGTTCATAACGGAAATAAAAACTAATAATCGTTTGCAAATCATCCTTAAAGAATTACAAATTGAAAATAAGGAGAAGAAGAAGAAAACTCTGTAGCCAATCCTTAGTCTTCAAGTAATCCTTTTGTAGCCTCCAATGAATGAATAATGAATGATGCCTAATTTCAGCACTTAATCTCTTTTTATAGCTTCCACAATCCCAATCCAATTAGGCTTCAAATAACCTTCAATAATCAATTCAACCGAAAAGTTAACGCTCGGCGTCTCGATTCAATCGAGGTTTTACTTCAACCTCGAGGTTGCTAGGATTAAAGGAAAGGATAGCGCCAATGGCTGTAAATTGAATATTTCATTGTCATGCCATTAAAAGCTTGAAATTCCCACAAATGCCCCTGCAGCTCCCGAATCTGCAAAACAACAACTAAACACACTAAAAATGCTTCTAAATAACTTGAGAATATAATAACTTAAGTCCAAATATATCTAATTCATGGGTATATTACCCAATCATCATCCAACAACTCCTGTAGTTGAACCTTTAACTCCTGAAGTTTAATAGGAGTCATTCGATATGGGGTTTTAGAAATGGGCTTTGTACCAGGTTCAAGGTCAATAAAGAATTCAACTTCACGTTTTGGGGGTAGACCGGGAAGTTCTTCAGAAATACGTCAGAAATTCACTAACAAACTAAATAGTATTCAAATCGACGTGTTTTTGTTTAAGTTCTGTGACATGGGCTAAGAAAGCTTAACATCCATTTTCAATAAATGAATAGCTTTATGGCTTGATATGACGATGATTGACTTTAATGGTTTGGTTGTTTGAATTCGCATAATAGGTTGGTTAGGAATATGAAAACTAACAACCTTACGAAAATAATCAATTTTAGCATGATGTGTGGTTAACCAATCAATCCCTAAAATCACATCAAATGCAAGAATTTTCAGCGAAATAAGGATTTGCATGTAATGTGATGGTATCGACTTGAATCAAGCAAGATTTATGAGATGTAGATGTAATAAAAGTTTCTCTAACTGAGTCTCAACGAGATAAGTCAAGGTCTAATTTCTCCCGAGTCAAGTTTAAACGTTGAGCACAAGCAGAGAGATAAAGAATGGGTAGAACCAGATTCTAATAAGGTATAAACTTCGCAAGAGTTTATGATTAGCTTACCCGTGATCACCTCGTTTGGGTTCTTCGCATTTTGTGCGTACCACGACAAACGCCCTTCCGAGAACCACCAAACTTTAACTTGTCAGGGGACGGCCTTTGGAGTCACCATCCTGTTGAACTTGGTTTTGCAACTAGACAATCTCTAGCTATATGACCTTCCTTTCCACGGTTATAACACACCTTGGATTGTTGTGGGCGGTTTGGAAATGATGTGTCCCTCCTTCCCGTATTTGTAACAAACGATGTGTGCCGTTCTCCTCCCCTAAAAACATTTGATGTTTGTGATGACGTCTTCATGTTATCATTGTTGTACCTTCTCCTCTTGAAATCTCTTCCCGACTCGCTCCTTCTATTATCACGGCCATGATTACCACCAGAGTGGTTACCGCTTTTGTCTGAATGCTTTTCTCCCTGATGGTTTTCATTACCCCGATGACTACCGCCACCGGTATGACCCTGGTTGTGGTCCCTTGGTCGAACATACTCATTATCTCGCTCTAATAATTGAGCCTGTTTTACAACATCGAATATAAAGAAAATTTATGAGAGATAAGATATTTAGAATCTAAGCTTTAGACCTCTCTAAAATGACCTTGTCATTCATTCCTCATTTTGGCCAAATGAGGTGCAAACACAGATAACTCTGCAAACTTCGCCTTGTCTTTGGGACACTGGTCATGTTGTTTTGTTCGAAATCGATAAACTCCACCTCCTTCATATGGACGAATACTTTCGGGAAAGTACTTGTCATTGAATAGTTTCTGAAATGTTTCCCAAGACATCTTTGAGTGGGTAATTGGTACACTTTGCGAGACTCCCACCGATGGTAATACGCCACCATTTGAACATAAAGGTGGAGAATGGAACCTTCTGTTCCTCTGTGCATCCCAAGACATCGAATATCTTGGTAATTTGCTTGACCCACGTTTCCGCCATATGATCGGATCCGCTTTCCCTTAAATTCGGTGGTCTGACTCTTTGAATCGCTTGGTCATGATGTCGCGCATTCTTAGCATTTCCACCGTATTTTGTGCACGAGTCTCCCTCGTGCGGTTTTGCATGAATCGCAAAAAACTTCTAAACATCATTCATCATTTATTCGGTAGAGTGTTGTTTGCAGGAGGAATATTGCCTTCTGTTGCGTTCGTTCCCTCGGGTGGTGATCAAAGGTGTCTCCACCATTCGATTTACTCCATTATTAATGTTCTCAATTTGCCATTCTTAAATCTCGCCATAAAACAAGGGTTAATAGTCATGTCATATATTATCCCTATACTACGAATTTCCCCACCAAATAAACACTAAATAAACTTAGTCGAGTCATACTAGCAAAGAATTCCCATCTCTCCCTCCTAGTTCTTATCTCACATCTCGGCGGGGATCATATCCCTAAGCTTTGATACCAACCCGACGCCCAAAATAGGTATACATCACCCATCTTGAAGTCGCCAGATACATAGTACGAAACAAATACAACTTCAAAGAATATAATTTCAGTGCAAAATACTGACAACACATATATCTGTGAGTTTGAATACAAATATTGTATACTAGAGAGTATACAAACTCAAAAGGAGTCCTCATTACAATTATTGATACACTATTTTACAAAAATAGTGAGGACTCGCTAAACAACTATCTTGAATTATCACTCCATACCTTTTAGTTCTCGCTAAATTCTCTCCTCACGAGGAAGAACAATGGAAAAAAAAGGAAAATGGTGAGCTCAACTAGCCCAGTAAAGAATATTATGACTAAGATAATATACAACAAATTATCATTAGTCTTCAACAGGGAAAATCTGATAAAATATAATAGACAACAAGTTTTAGATCAATAACTGCAGCGGAAACATTAATCCATTAGAAGAGTCAAGTAGAGAAAGAATTCTACTATCTTCTAAGATTTAAAAGTCCATCATCAATATTTTATTCCTGTAACATCAATTAATATACATCTTAAATCAAATATTCATCTTTGCACTACGGTGCCAAAGATATTCATTTATATCACCGGGTTGGTCATGTTCATCTCAACACTGTTCATCTTTGCACTACGGGCCAAAGATATTCATGAGGTAATCATTCATCTTTCCACTACAAAGCCAAAGATATTTAGTGATATCATCATTTAGGGATCGAGGATGATGAAAATATTTTAAAGAAAAGCGAATCCGATTGAGATGAATGACAAATATTAGGATTCATATCACGGTTTATCCAAGATCAATAATACTTCATAATAACCAATTTTGAAGCATAATTCAAAAATAAAGATCAAAACAAGGATACAATCAAAGATAGTAACCATAATAGACATTTTGGACAAAAAGAAGAAAATTTCATTTTTTCGGTGAATAGTGCAGTATTCGTGAATAGTGCCATATACGTGAATAGTAACTCCGACATAAAAAGTTCCAAATTTGATAAAAAGTTCAGACCAATATTTTGGTATAATGATATTGAAGAAAATAATATCATTTAGGAAGAAAACAACATCCCTTACCTCAAAATAACCGTACTTCTGACTGAATTTCGGATATAGTGTTGACAGAACTTGTACTGAATAGCAACTCTCAAAGTATTAATAATACTCACAAAAATACGCTCGATAATCTAGAGAGAAAGAAAACTTGTTTCTGGTGTGATTTTTAATTATAACATAAGCGTCTATTTATAGGAAAATGCTTTAACGCTTATAGAGACTAAATTAATAAAATATTAATTTTAAAACAACAATTCTACGTATGCTATCAATGACCAAGACCCAATACCACCACCTTTGAACAATTTCGGCTGACCCCACGTGTTGTTAACCAAAGTGGGTCCCACCCATAAATTTAATAAAAATTATTTTATTATCCAAAACTTCAATAATTCATAGAAAATAGCACGTTTATCGAAAAATATGAATTTTATGTCCATTCACTCAAATCAATTCTCTACAACTTTGTAGCTTTGAGTTTTCCACATTCCAAACATAAAATATCCAAAATCCACAAACGGATGATTTTTAATACCTCCACAATCGAAAAAAATAATCTTGATAAAACACCTCGGCATTAATTTCTTCATTTTTATCCACATAAAATAAATATATCCATCATTTATATCCACATAAAATAAATATTTTCTTATCATATAAATCAATAATTAAATATTCATAAATAATATTACAGAATCATAATTATGACAACAGTGCAGTTCCCGAGAAAGAGGGGCTTTCAATAAGGATTTCTTCTTACTGGCGTGCAATTAGGTGACCAAAACTCTCCTTGACAGAACTTTTTAGACATTGCCAATAATGCTATCTAATAATATTATTCTAAATAATATGAATTATTGATCTGATAATAGAGATGATGTGCAGTGATAATTATTGAGCAACAATAATATAAAATATCAACGCAGTAATTATTGAATCAATAAAATAAAATATTAAACAGTAATTACGGTAACAATTATTGAGTAGTGCCTTCTTACGTAAGAATCAATAATTCAACAATATCGTAATATCGTGTCTCTATCATGCAAACCACGCCATATTCATCGTATTTAAATTGGGTATTCCAACAGTGTTAACGGTAATAACTAAGCCATTATTCAATTTTATCGTTTTCTTCATCCGACCGTTATCCGTTATGGGGCCCACAAATGGCTACGCCATCGTACGAATATTCCCCAACAAAATGAATATTCCATGACCAAACGAATATTCCCCGACAAATGAATATTTTATAACCACTTGCTTATTTTGAAAATTTTGCACATTTTACCCATAACCAAAGTATTATATCAAATTAATACCTTATTATTCACAATAATAATTAGAGAAAAATTGATTTTATTCATTAATAAGTTGGGGTCTTACAGTAGACTGCAGTGTTAAAAAAGTCATAAAGGAGATGTCATGTCACATCTGCAGTCTACACCAAATAACTCGAGATCTGCAAAGCAATTTAAATAGATTTCAACAGCTATATACTAATGGGAAGATTGGGAATGAGTATAAATAAGCTAGAGCTTCAACGATCAAGAGTTGCTAATGATTGCTATGTAAGGTTTTAGAAAGGATTGTTTAGTAGTCCTCACCATTTTTGTAAAATAATGTATCAATAAATGTGATGAGGATTTATTTGAGTATAGATATTATGCAGAAGATAATATTTGTATTCAAACTCTCATTTTCTTGTTGTAATAATAAAGTTGTAGTTGTTTACATACCATGTATTGACAACTCTGGAATAGGTGATGTATACCTATTTTGGGGGCGCCATGATTGGTATCGAGCCATAAAAAGAGCCCCGAGCTCTCATTTGGTGACTTCTGTTTATGGGGGATGCACCTGCTGAAGCCGGACTCTCCGTAGGGGGACTTTTTTAATAAAGTGCAACCTGATAAGGTACCATTGTGAGGTCTTTGTGGTTGAAGCATGAGGTCGGTTGGTATCGAGCTTAGGATATGATCTCTGGCGGAGATCGGAGAATAGAACTAGGAGGAGAGAGACGAGTAAATCCTTTCGCTAGTTTATCCTACCTAAGCTTATTTGTTAGTTGGTCGAATATATAGGATATTATGTGATATATTGATTTCCTTAATTAACCCTTGTTTTATGATGGTATTTGAGAATGTCAATCGAGAATATTAACAATGGAAATGAGATCGTGGAGATGCTGTACTCACCAACGAGGAGAGCGTACAACAAAGTGGCAATGTTCCTCCTGTGAACAACACCATTGAAAGCGAGATGATGAACGAGGGATGTTTAGAAGTTTTTTGCGATTCATGCAAAATCGACGAGGGAAACTCGTGTTCAAAAATACAGGAGGAAATGATAGCAATTCACGGGTTGTCACAGCGCAAGCAGTCAAAGAGTTGGGACCACCAGAATTTAAGGGAAAGCCAGATCCGATCATGGCGGAAACATGGGTCAAACAAATTACCAAGATATTCGATGTCTTGGGATGCACGGAGGAACAGAAGGTTCCATTCGCCACCTTTATGTTCCGTGGCGAGGCGGCATCTTCGGTGGGAGTCGTGAAGCGTGCACCATCCACCGCACTTTTCGGCATGTCTGGGAGACGTTTCAGAAGCTATTTAATGACAAATACTTTCCTGAAAGTGTTCGTCATATGAAGGAAGTGGAGTTCATCAGATTGGAACAAAACAACATGACGGTGTCTCAGTACGAGGCAAAGTTTGCAGAGTTATCCAGGTTTGCACCTCATTTGGTGGAGAATGAGGAACGTATGACGCGGATGTTTCTTAGAGGTTTGAAACCCGGCATACGTCAGTATCTCATTTCTCATAAATTTTCTCTTTATTCAGATGTTGTAAACAGGGCTCAATTATTAGAGCGAGATAACGAAAGTACGGCCAATCGAGAGGACCACAAACCAGGATCGTATCGTAGATAGCAATCAGCAGAATAATGATAACCTGCGGAGAAAGAAACAGACGGACAGAAATGGTAACCACTCTGGTGGTAATCATGGCCATGAAAATAGAAGAAGCGAGTCAGGAGGAGATTTTAAAAAGAGGAGATTTAACAACGACCATATGAAGATGGCAGTAAAGTTTGCAAAGAATCGGTTCTAAGGGAGGAGAACGACCACCGGTCATATGCTACTAAATCTCCGGAAAAGAGGGACATATCACCAAAGCGCCCACAACAGTTCAAGGTATGCTATAATTGTGGAAAGGAAGGACATATCGCTTCGAGATCAGACAAGAATGAAACCTAGTTCGGGGGACGGTGACTCAAAAAGATCGTATCGAGAAAAGTTAAAGTCAACGATTTGGGAAGAGCGTTTGTTGTGATTGGTCATAATCGAGGAACCCAAACGAGGTGATCAAGGGTAAGTGTTATTTATAAATTCTTGCGAAGTTTATACCTTACTTGATACCCCAAGGTGCTACCCATTCATTTATCTCTCCCGCTTGTCCTCAACGTTTAAACTTGACTCCGGAGAAATTAGACTTTGACCTATCTGTGGAAACTCAATTTAGGAGAAACTTTCATCACATCCACTTTGTTTATAAATCTTGTTTGATTCAAGTTGGCACCATTACCTTACTGTTGACCTTATCTCTTTAAAGATACTTGCTTTTGATGTGATTTTAGGATTGATTGGTTAACTACTCATCATGCCAAAATTGATTGTTTTCGTAAGGTTGTTAGTTTTCATATTCTAACCAACCGTTGTTATTTAATTCAAGCAACTAAACCATTAAAATCAATCACTATCATATCTAATCATAAAGCTATTCGTTTATTGAAAAACGGATGTCAAGCTTTCTTAGCCCATGTTATGGATTTGAATAAAGACACGCCAAATTTGAATAATATTCTGTTGTTATTGACTTTCGATGTTTTCCAAGAACTTCCTTGGCCTACCCCCTTAGCGTGAAGTTGAATTCTTTATTGATCTTGAACCAGTATAAAGCCCATTTCTAAAACCCCATATCGAATGGCTCCTATTGAACTTCTGTGGAGTTAAAGGTCCAACTCTGAGGAATTGTTGGACATCGGTTTCATCTGGCCCTAGTACATCTCCTTGGGGTGCTCTGTTTTATTTGTAAAGAAGAAAGAGCGGAGTCTGCGACTTTGTACGACTATCGGGAATTAAACCATGTCACCATCAAGAATAGGTATCCTCTACCTCGTATTGATGACTTGTTTGACCGATTCTAAGAGCACAATTCTTTTCAAAAATCGATCTTCGCCTGGATATCATCGGTGAAGATTAGAATCGAGGATATTCCAAAGCGCCGAGAACTCGGTATGGGCATTATGAATTCTTAGTCATGTCTTTCGGACTAACTAATGCTCTGCGGCTTTCATGGATATGATGAACCAAGTATTCAAGGAATATTTGGATCAATTCGTTGTTGTCTTTATTGATGACATCCTCATATATTCCAAAAGCCGTGGAAGATCATGAGCACCATTTGATCTTTGGTACTCGAAAAGGCTTCGTGAAACCAACTATATGCCAAATTGAAGAAATGCGAGTTCGGCTCGAGGAAGTAGCATTCCTTGGGCACGTGGTGTCGAAACATGGAGTATCTGTTGATCCGGCCAAGATTGAAGCAATACAAAGTTAGAGCAACCAAGTCGGTGATCAAGTACGTAGCTTTTTTGGGCTTAGTTGGTTATTATCGGAGATTCGTGGAAGGGTTTTCTCGAATCGCTACTCCATTAACTCGACTAACTGAGGAAGGATACAAAATTCGTTTGGAGCGAAGAATGCGAGAAAAGTTTCCAAGAGCTTAAGAGGAGACTTATTTTGACTGTTTCTAACAATACCATCTCGTTCGGATGGATTTGTTATCTCACACGATGCTTCGTGCAAAGGGTTAGGATGTGTTCTCATGCAACGTGGGAAAGTCATAGCCTATGCCTCGCGATAACTTAAAAGAGTATGAGAGGAATTATCCTACTCATGATCTAGAGTCAGCGTGATCGTTTTGCTGCTAAAAATATGGAGGCACTATCTATATGGGAGAAAGTGGAGATATATTCGCACCATAAAAGCCTTAAATATTTCTTCACTCAAAAAGAACTCAACATGCGGCAATGACGTTGGCTCGAGCTATTGAAAGACTACGACCACACTATTCAATACCATCCGGTAAAAGCGAGCGTGGTAGGTGACGCATTGAGTAGAAGATCATATGCGAGAAGAAGTGCGATGATGTCAAGTATACGATAGAGCCAACTTTAATAGAAAAGTTAAGGTTGCTCAAGCCACCGAATTCGTGAATCGATGCGTATGAAGAAGAAAGTACAAGAAGGAGCCGCATTAGGGCGAGAATTGATGAAGAAGGAATACTTGAGTCCACTCTAGACTTTTGTGTTCCTAACGACTCGATTTGAAGTACAAGATTATGATGGAGGCACACAATACGCCATTTGCAATCCATCCTGGAAGTACTAAAATGTATCGTGATCTTGACATACATTTTGGTGGAACAATATGAAGAGAGAGATTGCAAAGTTTATCTCGATGTGTTTAACTTGCCAACATGTAAAGGCTGAGCATCTTGTACCTAAGGGTCCGTTGCAACCACTTGAGATTCCGAATGGAAGGGAACACATTACTATGGATTTCGTTCTGGGTCTTCCACGGTTTCTCAAGGCATCAATGCTATTTGGGTTATTGTTGATAGATTAACCAAGTCTGCTCATTTCTTGCCGATACGGGAGACTTATTCCCTTGAACGTCTTGCTAGTATATACGTGAATGAGATTGTGAGGTTGCATGGCATGCCAGTATCCATAGTTTCGGATCGTGACCCAAGATTCACTTCAAGATTTTGGGTTAGCTTACAAAAAGCTATGGGCACAGATTTGCGATTTAGTTCTGCATACCATCCCCAAACCAGATTTGACAATCGTAGAAGACTATTCAAACTCTTGAAGATCTATTAAGACTCGTGTCCTAGACTTCAAGGGTAGTTGGGATAAGTATTTACCATTGGTGGAATTCTCCTACAACAACAAAGCTTATCGAGCAAGTATAGGTGTGGCTCCATTTGAAGCATTATATGGACGAAAATGTCGTTCTCCAATATGTTGGGATGAGGTGGGTGAAGCAACATTGTTGGGACCCGAGTTAAGTACGTATATGACTCACCGAAAAGATCCAAATGATTCGACAACGTATACATAAACGCACAAGATCGACAAAAGAGTTATGCGGATCTTCATCGAAAGGACGTGGAATTTAATGTAGGGATCATGTATTGTTGCGAGTTGCTCCATGGAAGGGAGTTACAAGATTTGGGAAGAGAGGAAAGCTCAATCCACAATTTATTGGTCCATTTCAAATTCTTCGACCGAGTAGGAAATGTAGCCTATAGACTTGCGTTACCTCCGAGTATGTCTCGTGTTCATAATGTGTTTCATATATCCGCATTTCAGTAAATATGTGAAAGACCCGAACCACGTTATTGAGTTAGAACCGGACGAGATAGCAGGAAGACTTAACGTATGAGGAGGTACTGTCAAGATCTTGGATAGGAAGGAGCATGTCCTACGCAGCAAAGGTCATACCACAAGTTAAAGTTTTGTGGAGGAATCATGCTAGAGAGGAAATGACCGGGAATTGGAAAGCGAAATGAAAGCGAGGTATCCTCACCTTTTCAAACACACAGTACGACGCCAATTTCGAGGACGAAATTTCATAAGGAGGGAGGTTGTAAGACTCAAATTTTTAAATAAAAGGAATTTTCTTTATTTATTATTTTGAAATAGTAAGGGTTGATTTGATTAATGTGGATAGTTAAGGGTTAAATACGCAAATATTTCAAAATAAGCAAGTGGTTATAAAATATTCATTATCGCTTGGGAATATTCGTTTGGTCGTGGAATATTCAGATCGGCTTGACCGGGATATTCGCATTTACTGCAAGTAGCGACCATGTGTGGGCCCCATAACCCGAAAAAGCGATTGGATGAAGAAAGCGACAAATATGAAGTTATTTTTAAATAACTACAGTAGTTATTAATTAATCTTCGTTGGAATACCCGTGGTTAAAACACACTAATAATGCGTTGTTGAACAAGAAGACGCGGATTGCACCAATTATTGATTCTTACGTAGAAGGCACTACTCAATAATGGTTACAGTAATTAATGCTCAAAGATTTTATCGAGTTAATAATTGTTGCGTTGATATTTTATATTCATTGTTGTTTCAATAATTGTCATTACACAAGATTTTTCATTATCGAGCAATAATTCATATTATCCGAATAATATTATTAGATAACATTATTGGCAATGTCTAGAAAGTTCTGCCTCAAGGAGAGGTTTGGTCACCTAATTGCGCGCCAAGAAGAAGAAATTCTTATTGGAAAGCCCCTCTTCCCTGAACCTGCCGGTTGTCAATATGTGATTCTCGTAATATTATTTGTGAATAATTAATTATTGATTTATATGATGAGAAAAATATTGATTTTATGTGGATATAGATGGAGAAAATTTTTAAAATGACAATTGTTGAAAATTAATATTTTATCTTTTCTCGATAAAATAATTCATTTAAATATATTATTTTAATAATATATTAACGCCGATATTTTTACAACAAATGTGGGATATATGAGTATACGAGGTGGAAGAGTATTTTTGTTGCAATAAATGTTTAAAACATGTTAAACATGTCAATTGGACCCCATTTATCGATCGAAATTTGATTATACCGTAAAATCGCCTTGTCAGTGATTTTTTTCAACTTCGCTTGGAATTTGGAAAAACTTTCTTCGCAAAGTTGTAGAGAATTGAATTTCCTATAAAAAATCGCGTAGATTTGAATTTTCTGATGAAAGGATATTTATTATGAATTATTAAAGTTCAAGTTCAAATAATTGATTTTTGGGAGTTTAAATTATTTTTGTTAGAAAAAACGTTTTTTATATTTTTTGGACATCATTAACATATGTGGTGGTGTTTTTGACCAAAAGGTGGGCTAAGGAAAATTTGTATAATTATATTAATATTATATTAAATTTTCGCTTTGGTGTTCTAAAGATTTTCCTATAAATAGGGTGCTTAGGTTAGAATTGAAAATCACACCGTAAACTAAAGTTTTCTCTATATTATCGAGCGTATTCTTGTGAGTATTTTGAGTATACTTTGAGTATTGCTAGACGGTGCAAGTTCCCTTCAAAGACTATATCTTAGATTCTAGCTAAGTATAATCGATCTTTTCGAGGTAAGTGATATTATTTTTTTCAGAATGATATTATTTCTTCAATATCATTATATCGAAATGTTGATCTCAAGTTTTATCAAATTTGGAACTTTTTCATGTCGGGTTACTATTTATGGGTTACTATTCATGAGTTACTATTCACGAAGTTACTATTCACGAAGTTACTATTCACGAAAGTACTATTCATGTAAGCGTGAAGATGTTTTTTGTGGAATTTCTATCTTTTGGTGCTCTGAGTTACTATTCACGATATCTAAGACTATTCACGATACTTAAGACTATTCACGTGATACTTGACTATTCAATTTAAAAATGAAATTTCTTCTTTTCGTCTAAAACATCTATTCGGATACTAACTCGATCAGATCCATGTTTTGATCATTCTTCAATTTTACACCACTATGATTATTTTTGAGGTATTTTGAACATGGATAAAACAAAGTATGAATCCTTAATCCTTAATCCTCTTGTCATTTTGTTTCTTTGGATTCGCTTTTTTAAAAATATTTTCATCATCCTCGCCTTAAATGATGATATTATAGAATATCTTTGGCCCAGAAGTGCAAAGATGAATGATTTCTAAGAATATCTTTGGCCCAGAGTAAAAGATGAATGATTTCTGAAGAATATCTTTGGCCCGTAGTGCAAAAAGATGAGCAGTGTTTAAATGAATATGACTAATCGATGAATATCTTTGGCACTGTAGTGCAAAAGATGAATATTTGATTCCAGTATGTATATTGATTGATGTTACAGGATAAAATATCGACGATGAACTTTTAAATTCATATATGTAAGATAGTAGTTTGCATTTCTACTTAACTCTTCTAATGAATTATTGTTTCACTGCGAATATTGATTTAAAATTTGTTGTCTATCAGATTCTATTATATTTTTCCTGTTGAAGACTAATGATAATTTGTTGTATATTATCTTAGTCATAATATTCTTTACCGAAGCTGATTGAGCTCACCCTTTTCCTTTTGTTCCATTTTTCTCGTGAGGCGAGAATATAAGCGAAAGACGTAGCTCGAGGTATGGAATGAAGGTTTTAGAAAGGATTGTTTAGTAGTCCTCACCATTTTGTAAAATAATGTATCAATAAATGTGATGAGGATTTATTTGAGTATAGATATCGTCTAGAAGATAATATTTGTATTCAAACTCACGCTTTATTGTTGTAATAATAAAGTTGTAGTTGTTTTACATACCATGTATTGACAACTCGTATTAGGTGATGATACCTATTTTAAAAAGGCCACATTACCCTCAAATGCCAACGATATAAAATACAAAACGTTATTCACAACCTAAACATATTCAATTTCAAATTAAAAATAATCTAAACTAATAATTCCAAAATAATTCATAATCTATTTAATATGCCTTTAATCATCGCTTTATATCAATTATTAATACTCCAAAATTTATATTCTAAATATAACTCTTTAAATTCCTCCGTCCGATCTAATTATCAAAATAAAATATAATACACATAATTAAATTATGAACTCATACAAATTATATTTTCATAAATTCAATAATTTTTAATATACTATATTCAGGTTTGTAATCAAAAGATATATTTTAATTATAACAACAATATTATAATATTATTTATTACTTTCTCTTTCTCTTTTCTTTTCTTTTTTAAAAAGTCTATATAACTTATATATATATGTATATCAAAATTGCATGATTAAGCACATATATTTATATATGTAATGAATCAAGGAAGGAATTAGCAGCGTAATAGGTAGATTCTTGAACACACACACACACACACACACACACACACACACACACACATATATATATATATAACAATTAGCAGGATATATATATAAGGAATTAGACCACATGTTGCTTTACATCTATAGGTAACTTATGAGTCTGCCATTATATATGTACATACATATATATATATATATATATATATATAATATAATATAATATAATATAATATAATATAATATAATAATACATACACCCATCTAGGCTGAAATATACTTACATGTACATAGATTGTGCAGATGCTCGTAAGTTTTTCTTTTCTTTTTCTCTTAGCCGCCGCCTCCTTTTCTTTTTCTTTCAGACGAATAATGGCTTGAGTATACAATAGGGTTTGTATTAGTTATTTATTATCAATATTTTATTAATTCTCCTAACTCTAATAGGATTTATTATCCACACATAAATTAAACCCAATTAATTTAAAAGCCCAATTTTATCAAATTAATTTATCCACACTTATTAATATTTATTAGCCCATATAAATTAAATAATTAGTTTGACCCAATAAATAACAAAGTCCAAACAATATGTTTTAAGAATATAAATTTAATATATTATTATTATTATTTTCGCGATATTACAGGACAGTTGTTTATTTATGTTGTGTTTGGAAGAATAACCTCTTTTCGGGGCTATTGTTGTCCCTCGGGGTTATTTTCGAGGCTTTGACTGCTATTGTCTCTGTCTTTCCTCAGGATTATTTTCGGGGCTTTAACTGCTATTGTCTCTGTCTTTCTTCGGGGTTGTCTTCGTGGTTGATTTGATGTCCCACGATGCTATCTCCGGAGTTTGATTTGATATATACCACGTGGCTGTCTCCGTGGTTTGAGATTTACTATAGTCCTCCGGAGCTGTCTCCGGGGTAGAAAAGACGTTTTTGTCATCCAGCATAGTTAGTCCAAGGAGAGAAAAAATGATATTTGTGTTTATCAATTAATTACACAGATTCGTGAATAGATGTACAAATATTCGGATACAGTCATACGGTGATATATTTTTTTAAAGGGCATTAATGAATGCATGTGATATACATTACTCAAATCTGTGTATATCTCTATTCACACCTCTAATCATGCTTCAAATTGCAATATTTTAATTACAAAAAAAATTAGTTAATATATTACATTACTCAACGAGGGATCAATGATTAAAATTTGAAGGATTTAGATCAGGTGGGCTAGTGATCTGATATCAATTTAATAAAAAAAATGCCAACGTGACTCATTTTTAATATAAATTGGACTGTGACCACTCAACAACTTTCATTATTTTTATATTTATTATTTTGATAAGTCATCATAGAAAACTTGGCATACATATTTAAGTACATAAATAACAAGATTCGTCTAGAGCTACTATATTATATGTAAGGTTTTCAATTTCAATTATTATTGGCAAAAGATTTCACGGATTTCGACTTCTAAAGTTAGACTTATCCAGCTCTCAAGGAGTTAATCGTTTTGAGGAGACCCATAATTAAAGTTTTTTAGGTGAAGATTTTATGGGAGTGTCAACTCCCAATATATTTCTAGTTGATCCCACCTACAAAAAAAATAAGAATAAAGATGCAATAATTGATAAACACAAAGATCATTTGTACAATTCGGCAAGCTATAATAAAAAATATCATTTGTAGGAATTGAAAAGTCTTATCTTGAAAGCACTAAATTTTACTACAATATAGTCCCCCAACCTAAGCAGGAAGGATAATAATATTAATTATTAAAAATATTTTTTTTAAATCTTTTTTCTAAATGATAAAAATAATTGTATTATGATGTATTGATGTTGAAGGATGGAGATTATTGAGGATGGATGACTATCAGTTCAAGCCAGCTATAAAATTTCTCAACAAATCCGATTGTTTAATTTCTTTTCAAATAAATATCAAAACTATGTACGTGTACTAATCATAGAAGACAGCTAGATTTTATTATGAATAAAAAGTAAATATTAAGAAAAAGAAACCAAAAAGAAAGTCACTAATGTGGAAACAATAATTGTGATTTTTATTACAACTGGATTTGCACGTGGAGCTGTAGTTATAATTTGAATCTGGATTTGATTTATGAGTTATAATAGAAAGTAGATATTCAGAAGAAAAAAAAATCACTAATGTCAAAACAATAATTATGATGAGTGTCGCTGAATGTTCAAGTATCGTTAAAATAAGTATAAAAATATTGTTAAAATATATATTTATTCTATTATTCAGCCATTAATTATCAATAACTCAAAAAAATAATTGAAAAATATTAATGTAAACAAAGTATACGTTTTATATTAATTAATTTTAATATTTAAAATTAAATTCGTCATCTGTAGCAGTGGATGATATGATTACATGATTATCTCATTAATAACTCTATTTTGTGTTTCTTTATAACATTATTCACCTTCTTTTCTTAATAAATATCCAGTCTTCAAACTCTTGTAACTTCAATTCTTGCTAGTGGCTTACTTGTTGGTTTTATGAGACTGAATAAATAATCTTTCAATGTAGTTTTGCATTAATACTCCCTCTATTTAAAATAAGAAAATTAATATTTCTACAAGTATATTTAATAATAGTAATTTATAAGTTCTTTTCACATAAATAGTAAGTGAGATCCACCTCATATGAGAGAATATCTTATAAAACTATCAAGTTCAAATTTATTTACAGAAATATCAATTCTTTAACATAAATGATTAATAGTGATATGGGAGAGTGGTGATACTTTGTCAAATTAAGGGCGACAATAGGGGTGTAAACGGATATATACGGATTCAGATACAGTAGTATTCACATTCGTTTATTTGCGAATACCTTTAAATCGAATACGGATAATATCCTGGATTTTTCGAATACTAATAATATCCGTGTTTTTTCGAATAATACGGATGCGATTTATCACTTAATTTTGGGTTTACTATTTACCGCCCTAACGATAACTAGAATAAAAAAATAATGAGTTTTAAAATATAGTTTATTAATAAATGAAAGTTAATTTATTTATTTTAATAAATATTTAAATACAATAATCTATGTTCTAAATTACAATTCAATTAAATTTCGTCATTTTGAAATCCTAAATTTCAAAATGAATACTCTACTTATTAATGTTTAGATGCTCATTTAATGTGTGTAGAGTAATATTATAGTGTATATGAATATTTATAATTTATAATTAGATTCAAAAGTTTACATTGAATATTTAATTATTATTTTCTCAAATACTTGATTAAAACTTTAATAATATGTTTATGCTAACTTTTATTTATAATTTATCCTCAATATATGGATTACAATTTACATAATTATAAAAAGTTTATTTTATTTCATTATATTTATGGAGAGTGCGAGTTATAATGTATATGAAATAACTGACAACTAGTTCATTCAACTTGATCCAAAATTTACTTTGGACTTACTTTAAATATTTGGACTTCTAATTTTTAAATAATTGGGCAAATGAAAGTGATATATACTCCCTCCACCTAAAAATTCACAAACGTGAATTATTTATTCAATTTCCTTCTAGATTAATTCTAAATTAATTCGGACTTAACACATTTTAAAAATAAAATTATATTGTTCATTGTTCTCGCCTCCCAACATTGCAAGTAATTTTGAAAGTAAAAAACTTATAACAAGAGCTTGTTCTTCTAGTATATATATAATTTTCTTGATAAATGATACATTTTAGATATTTTAACTTTATAATAGTAAAAATCTATTAACTATACATAAATCAATTTATTTCAGGTTTATTAATATTAGAATAAAAGTGTTATTTCCTACTTTTTAGAAGTGAAATGATATATTTTTAAAATAATTTTCGATTATAGTGAAAACTAATTATTATATAAGGAATTCCACTTTAAAAATTATTTTGCTTATTATAATATACTCCTCCATTCCATATTAATCGACGTTTTACACCCTTTGAGTTATTTCAAAATATTTGACGTTTAATGAAATCAAAGCATAATTAATATTTTTTCTTCCAAATTTATCTTTATCCCTCTTTTCCAATAAGTGTGTAATTAATGCATGTTATAAAAAATTACTAAAATTAAGAACAATGATGATTAGAGGAAAGAGAGCATTCTCATTTTATTTTCATGTGTATCACTCACTTTACAATGCTATTATTTATAGATATAAGAACATCAATACTAGGAGGTTACAAAACTCAAAGGTCATGAGTTTCATAACTCAATGGACATGAGAGTTTCAAAATCATTATAATCAAAGATAAGAAGAATGAATCTAGACATCCATTATAATTTTATAACACTCCCCATTGGATGTCTATTACATAGTCATACGCATTGAAAGTTGCCTCATTAAAAACCTTACTAGAAAAACCCCAATGGGAAAAAAAACATTGGTTAAGGAAAAAGAGTGCAGCGCGTATTAGCTCTCCCTCATGAATGTATCCTTAAATTCTTCAATTGTCACATTCCAATATTGCGATGCAATTTTTCAAATGTTGTAGTTGGTAATGCTTCGGTGAACAAATCTGCTAGATTATATTTTGATCGAATTTGTTGAACATCAATGTCACCACACTTGTCATGTTGGGAAGTTGTTATGGAGATTCTGAGTCCAATTACTATGGAAGACTAAAGAAAGTGGTTGTGCTCAATTATCCATGGGCTAAAAAGGTCGTTACATTTAAGTGTCGCTGGTTTGATACTGAAAAGGGTGTTAAAGTTGATCGTAATAGAATCGTCACAGTAGATATAAAATCGAATTACAAATTCGATGACGATTTGTGTTAGCTAGCCAAGCAAGTCAAGTGTACTACACCCCTAATGTCGTAAATTATAGAACCCCCTGGTATATAGTTGTGACAACGAAGAATCGGTCATTTGATGGTACTAATCTGTCTGGAACGGATGACCCGTTGCAAGAACAAGTTAACAATCCCAGCCACATTGTGCTATATGATGACGATGTGTTGGTTGATGATGTCGTTGACGTACTCGATGTTGACGAAGTGGAGGAAGATGTTGTTGTCAGTCCGTATGTGATGGTAGAAGATGATACTGAGGAAGAAATTGATACAGAAGAGGATGAGACAGAATCAAAGGATGAAAATAATTTTGACGCTGACAGGTTTGACAACGTACTACTTATTCACTAATTGGTGTTTTGTAAATATTATACAACTAAAAACAAAGCTCATTATATATAATAATTGTAATAAAATTTAATTAATGTCATCGTATCTATGTCTGTTATTTCAAGAGTAGCAAATGGCCATGCCTCGACATAAGCGGTGGAGGTGGTCGTGGTGGTGGTCAGCTCCGAATCGGATGACGGCTCCAGTGTATGGGTCGCCTTCGATGCTAGTGAGTTGATTTCTTTTTTGGCTCAGTAACATTTTTTCCATAACTATATTATACATTCATTTACTATTTTTTGACAATGTCATAACTATATTAAACATACAGATGCTAGACGTCGACGTCAATGGGCCTAACCTCTCGGTACGATTAGGTTGTCCATTTAATGCCCGGTTACGCTTCGATTGATGTCGACTGTCTGTGTAGATTTCAACTATAATATATCACTTATGTTCAATTAGAATGATATTATTATTTGATTAATAAATTAAAATGTTCTTAATAAATTTTGTATTCTAGTATTATGGATCCTTTCGCTAAAGCGATCAGACACGCCATCGCCTCGGGCGATCTCCTCACCGGTTTCATGCGATTTAGCCAAGATTGCGCCACGATGCCAAACTTCACGGGTGACAATGTTGCGCTTGGGGAGTTTCAACGTAAGTCAAATTACATATATTAAATCAAGGTCCATGTTATTTACATATTGTTCAAATAATTAATTATACGATATTATGTCCTGTTTTGATAGAGATACTACAGACACGAGGTCAAGATCATCGAGAAAGCGGATATTACATCAATTATCATTTCCCACATCTCAAGAATTATGCTTACCGGTTGTACAAGATGCTACAGAGGGAAGTCCCAGGCAGAAGAATTTCTCGGGACTACTTTATGAGAGCATCACCGCCTAAGAAGATCGATGCAATACATGGGTCATGATGCGTCTTGGGATGATGTTGCGTTCAAGACCAAGTCGAAAGATGATGACGAAGAATCGCGCAAAGTCATGGGTTGTATATACTTCCGCTCGCAATGTTTCGAGGAGGTTAAGCTTCAGATGTATTTTCCTTTAGTTTAGTTTAATATTAAAATGCAACTATAGTAAATTAAGGTGATATTATTTAATGTATATGATTTAGGCCCATGAGAGTAGCTTCGGGTCAACCTCCTACTACGATGGAGTTTCGGGATAGAGTCCATATCAAGGCTCTCACTTTTGGTCGACGATGTCTCTAGCAAAGACTAACTATACTGGGTAATACATTTACTATAATAAATATTATTTAGGATAATATTACGTAATTTATATGATGATACCAAGATAACTCACATGTACATATATCAAATTACAGAGCGATTTGAGAAGCTTTTGGGTACCGGTCAGATATAATGAGTTGTAGGCTGCTAGGGGCGATGCTAAGACATTAGATTCCAACGTCCCTCCACCCGAGATTAGTTTATCTCAGGACGAGGAGATGACTCTTTGGGTCGCGTCTCAGGATACTCCCACTAATACTACCTACCAGCAGTCGAGTCTTTCAGTTACCGAGGATACCAGTCTATACACTTCCAGGAGGTATAATATTTTAGTTTATTTCTTGTATATGAATAAAGTAAACTTATAATATTATTCATGTTATATTTATTTTTATAGGCTCTAACCAGCATCTGCGTCTGAGAGCCCCCGTGGGACCATCACATACGGGCACTGGCTTAGACGATGCTTTGTTCTAGCTTGTTATGGATGAGGTGTCGGAGTGGTTTGAGACCGATTCGCTGTTCCATCGTCAAGACCCGCAAATTGCTTCGCCTCCATCGGCTTGGCGCAGCAGACGTCAGCAACTGGTGCCACCACCGAGAGTATGGGTATCCCTCCGGAGCAGTGGGTCGCGATATGCGACGAGATTGTTCGGATGGTGGTTACCTTAATCGAGGACGTTGTTTAGCGATGTTGAGTCGATCTTTCATTGCTCGTGTATACTATTCATTTTAAATTCAAATATATATTCTGCATGTTATTTCATTTTCATTTAGTTATCTTTAACTAAATCATATATATGGACTAATGAGTTACATTATATTGTATCAACAGGGTGACGAGCGGGATGACGATGATGGCGATTTTCATACTCCAGAGCAGCGTCAACGCCTGCCCGATGATCCTCCTCACACCGGAGGCTCTACTAGCTTGACTTTGTTTACATTCTTTTATAGTTTACATTATTTTAGACTTAGTTTACATTCTTCTGAGTTACATTATTTTGTAGTTTACATTATTTTTGACGTATTTTAGTTTAAAACTTGTCATTACTTTGGTTTGAAATATCTCTTTACTTTAGTTTTGTTGCGGTTTAATGGGATGTTTGTAGTTTAATGGAATGTTTTAATGGGATGTGTTAGTTCCCAGTAGGCACACAATAGATCTAGAAAGGGGGGTTGAATAGATCTTTTTTAATTACAAATACTTTTCTCGTTTATTTTGTATCGCTAATGATTTAGCATATGAAAACATAAGAATCTTATCAAGCACAGCGAAATAAGTAAAAGATCCCCTTCATTGATATATTCATAATCATATGTACATTTTTCTTAGAGTTAGTTCAGCGATAAGCAGTTAATACATACATAGCAATTATAGCAGTTAAGTGCATAATGTAAATGACATAAAGTAAAAGACACAAGGGATTTTAAGTGGTTCAGATAATCAAGCTCCTAATCCACTCTTCTGCTTTCAACTAGCAGGATTTCCACTAAGGAAGGGCAGCACCTTGAATCACTAAGATTTCTTCAAGGCCAAAGATCCTGGAACTTCGGTTCACTAAGAACTCTTCAAGGCCGCCAGCCTTGGAACTTCTCTAGTTCCTCAGAACTCTTCAAGCTCAAAGCAGCTTCGAACTTCATTTAGTCCCTCCCGACAAGGATACCTCAGCCCTCGGCTTTGTTGTTGTTGATGTTGTTATTGTTGGTGATGATCGCTAAGATGTCTTTAATCTTGAACATCTTATGCACTTAGCAGCTTGGCGTAGTCCTCTTGGCATTCTGCTTTGAGTCTGGACTACTTCTTCTTTGGTGCAGCTGATCTTCATTCTATTTCTGCTCATCTTCATATGATGTCAGCTGTGCACCATCACCACTTCCAACCCTTCTTGACTGGATGGCAGACATGGTTCTGCACTTGTTCTGGTTTAGCTTTAGGTTCATGGTGATTCGTAGAGTAGCTCTCTGGATCTTCTTTTTAC
The DNA here is from genome assembly GCA_020205615.1 of Panax quinquefolius. Classification (NCBI taxonomy): domain Eukaryota; kingdom Viridiplantae; phylum Streptophyta; class Magnoliopsida; order Apiales; family Araliaceae; genus Panax; species Panax quinquefolius. The sequence goes on along the minus strand of CM035172.1, from coordinate 55,771,566 downwards.
TTTGCCACTCTTTTGAATGCTATCTTCTTGTCCTTCTCGGCTCTCAGCTTAGCTGCCATCTTCAGTGGCATTCTCATCTTTGTTGAGTGAAGCTTTAGTCTGTTCAAGTCCTTCTTCTAAGGCTGCTTCACTTCCACCTTCGTAGTCTCACTGTCACTGAGACTTTTTCATGTAAAGCTCTGGTGGAACTCGTAGAGTCAACAATATAGCATTCCAACAACTCAACGATTCTGTAACATTCCATACCCCGACTCGTACTCGCTATATTCTCGCCTCCCGAGAAAAATGGAACAAAAGGAAAAGGGTGAGCTCAACTAGCTCAAGAAGAATATTATGACTAAGATAATATACAACAAATTATCGTTAGTCTTCAACAGGAAAAAATATAATAGAATACAATAGACAACAAATTTTAAATCAATATTCGCATTTAAACAATACTTCATTAGAAGAGTTAAGTAGAGAATGCAAACTACTATCTTCTATATATGAATTTAAAAGTTCATCATCGATATTTTATCCCCTGTAACATCAATCAATATACATCCGAATCAAATATTCATCTTTGCACTACGTGCCAAAGATATTCATCATTAGTCATGTTCATTTAAACACTGCTCATCTTTGACTACGGGCCAAAGATATTCTTCAGAAATCATTCATCTTTGCACACAAAAAGCCAAAGATATTCTTAAGAAATCATTCATCTTTGCACTACAAAAGCCAAAGATATTCCATAATATCATCATTTAAGATCGAGGATGATGAAAATATTTTTAAAGAAACGAATCCAAAGTGAAACAAAATGACAAGGATTAAGGATTAAGGATTCGTACTTTGTTTTATCCATGTTCAAAAATACCTTAAAAATAATCATAGTGGTGTAAAATTCAAGAATGATCAAAACATGGATACAATCGAGTTAGTATCCGTATTAGATGTTTTGGACGAAAAGAAGAAATTTCATTTTCTCATGAATAGTACCAGTATCACGTGAATAGTCAGATACGTGAATAAAGGCCGAGATATCGTGAATAAGTAACTCGACACCAAAAGATAGAAATTCCACAAAAACATCTTCACGCTTCATTAATAGTACTTTCGTGAATAGTAACTCGTGAATAGTAACTCATGAATAGTAACTCCGACATGAAAAAGTTCCAAATTTGATAAAAACTTCAGATCAACATTTCAAAGATAATGATATTGAAGAAATAATATCATTACGAAAAAAATAATATTCTTACCTCGAAAGATCAAGATTTAGCTATAATCTAGGTATAATAGTCTTTGAAGGAACTTTGCAATCGCCTAGCAATACTCAAAGTATACTCAAAATACTCACAAGAATACGCTTCGATAATATAGAGAAAACTTTAGTTTACATGTGTGATTTTCAATTCTAACCTAAGCACCTATTTATAGGAAAACGCTAGAACACCAAAGCGTAAAATTTAATATAATATTAATATAATTATACAAATTTTCCTTATCCCACCTTTTGGTCAAAACACCAGCCACATGTTAATGATGTCCAAAAAAATACAAAAACGTTTTCTCTAACAAAAATAATTTAAACTCCCAAAAATCAATTATTTTGAGCTTTGAACTTCAATAATTCATAATAAATATCCCTTTCATCAGAAAATTCAAATCTCATGAGTTTTATAGGAAATTCAATTCTCTACAACTTTGCAGAAGAAAGTTTTTCCAAATTCCAAAATGAAGTTGACCGAAATCCACAAACGGGCGATTTTTAGGTGCTATAATCAAATTTCAGCCAATAAATGGGGTCCACCGACATGTTTAACATGTTTTATATATTTATTGTAATAAAAATACTCTTCCTCCTCAGATACTCATATATCCACATTCGTTGTAAAAAATATCACCGTTAATATATTATTAAAATAATATATTTAAATGAATTATTTTATCGAAAAAGATAAAATATTAATTTTCAACAATTGTCATTTTAAAAATTTTCTCCATTTATATCCACATAAAATCAATATTTTCCTCATCATATAAATCAATAATTAATTATTCACAAATAATATTACGTAATCACAATATTGACAACCAGTTCACAGGAAAGAGGGGCTTTCAATAAGAATTTCTTCATCTTGCCAAGCAATTAGTGTGACCAAACCTCTCCTTAGATGTAACTTTCTAGACATTGCCAATAATGTTATCTAATAATATTATTTAGATAATATGAATTATTGCTTCGATAATGAAAAAATACCGTGTAATGACAATTATCAAACATCAAGAATATAAAATATCAACGCAAAGAATTATTGAATCAATAAAATAAAATATCGAATAAAGAATTATCGTAACCATTATCGAAAGTAGTGCCTTTCACGTAAGAATCAATAATTGGTGCAATACTGCAGTAACCGCTTCAACAACGATATTAGTGTGTTTTAACCAAGGGTATTCCAACAAAGATAATCTTACAATAACTACTCGTTATTTAAAAACAACTTATATTTGTCGTTTCTTTATCCAATCGCTTTTCGTTATGGGCCCCACATACATGGTCGCTAGTCGTATTTAATATTCCTCGACAGCATTTAATATTCCCCACCAAACGAATATTCCCTAAACAATAATGAATATTTTATAACCACTGCTTATTTTGAAATATTTGCAGTATTTAACCCTTAACTATCCACATTAATCAAATCAACCCTTACTATTTCAAAATAATAAATAAAGGAAATTCCTTTTTATTAAAAAATTTGGGGTCTTAAGGTGTAAGATTTTTATGGAGTGTGCTATAAATGGTTTGTAAGTATTAAATCGAATTCAGTACTCTTTCAAATGATACTCTTGTTAAATTTGATTTGTTTGTTTGTTCCTTATTTGGAATTATGTTATGATTTCACATAATTGTTTCATGTGAAATAAATATATTAGTTTCATTTTGGAGTTGATACACATGACTCGTATTTGTACTCTTTGAATTAGGATATCATGTTTAGTATTTATTTTGATAATTATAGAGCAGCATATATTGCTACCTTCTTTTTGAGACCTTGTGACTATAATTTAATTTGGTTCAACATGTACATATAGAACCCCTTTGTTGGTATTATGTCGCATGTGTTGTGACATAGTATTTTTGTTAGAATATATCGTAGTGTATACTTGAGCTATAACCACCGTGGGAGTACCACATGCATGTCGCCTCGGCACGAGAGACATGACACTTTAAAATGGTGGTGTGATTAGTCCACTGCCTCCGCTTTTGGGCTCTAGAGGAAGTGGGCCATTTGGTGTTTTGTTGTGGGAGGCGTATGAGTTAACCCTAGTTTTCTGTTCAGTGGATTTATGATGTTGTGCCAAACACACTTATTCGATTTGCATACATTTGGATTCGCGGTCCAATGTGTGATTTGTCTTTGTGACATTATTTTGGTTGCTTATGTGGCATCATTTGATTTGCCTGTGTGGCATTAGTTTGACTTGCCTGTGTGGCAATGTGTATTTTTGAGCTCATTCGGTATGAAATAACACCCAACCATTTGATTCAGTCTATTATCTCATTGTATTGATTTTGGTTATTTCTGTTCAGTTTAATTCATTGAGTTAGTTACTTCAGTTCGTTATTTATTTACTCTTCTGTTGATTCAGATATATTCCATTCAAATATTTGGAGATTATATTTTTGTCAGTATTTACACTTGAGGCTTTGTTCAGTAGTTTGTCTCAGTTATTTTCGCATATTAGTTATATATCTTTTGTATATCTGTATTCGTACTGGGCAATTGGCTCATGCTGTGTTTTTCTTCTGGCAGGTTTGCAGAGGTGATTCATGGCTAGTGTGATGAGAGAGTTGCCTTTGACCATCTAGGTTGTTTCGAATTTTAAGTTTTGATTATTTTGACTCTAGTTGGAGAATTGTAATTAGTACTTCATTGATGGATATCATTATTATATATTTTGAAGTTATTAGTGCTCTGTTTACTTATTTTGAGGTTTGTTGTGCTTTGCACGTAACCTCTATTTCCTTTTCGGGAATGGGGTGTTACAGAGATGGTATCAGAGCTTAGGTTCTTTCTTGTAGAAAACCTATTTAGGTTTGACTTGTGAGTTGTGGCTAAATCACTGGGTAGACGTGGGAGTTTGATTCGATTTTGTTCTCTGTTTGATTGGTCTTGATTTTGACCAAGTGTTTTTAGCTCTTTGAGTTGTAGTTGATTTGAGAAAGGCGAGATAATTTGTTAAGATTATTATTGTTATGCGTTGGAGCAATAATATTAGTTAAGGATTGTGATTGGATCATTAAGGAGAATAATGTCTTATTTTATTCAGTTAAGAAATTATTATACGATTATGATGTCATTATTTGTATCGATGAGAATTTGATTTTGGAAAAATTATTTGTTAGAGTTATTTTTTTTTGTGACAATCATTATGATTGTTGAATTGAGGATTTGATTTTACTTAGGTTATGATTTATGTTAAGTTTGTGGATAATTTGAGATTAATGTATTGATGGTATACTATGATAAAGTTAAAATTATTAAGTATAGAGGATTTCTTATAATTTGAGTTATTGATATTTGAGGTAATTAGATTAATCATTTGGAGTTAATGATCAATTTTGTGGCTATTTTCTAGTAGGATATTGGAGTTCTGTTCTATGAAATTTCTTTGTGATAGTATGAGGAGACATTGAAATTTATTGGATTAAGGTTTGCAATAAGGGATGATTGATTTATTATATGATTAGATAGTAAGTGATGAAATTCAATTAATTTTGAGAAATCTTGAATATTTATAGTTTGCTTATGCAGATAGTAGAACATTTGACTTAGAATTGATATGATGATAAAAAGATCTTAGTAGTATATTCTTTGGTGTAATAATATTTAAGAACTAGCTAGTTCGAATTGAGGTTTGAATATTTTGAAGCTCTTGAGGATTTACGAAAAGTTGATATAATTTGTTGAGTTGTTTGGTTTATCCGATATCCTTGGAGTTTTGTATGATTTTATGTAAATAAAATAAAAATAATTTGTTAAATCTTTGTCATGTGTGGAACATAAACGTTTTACGAATTAAAGATAATTTTAAATATTTTGGGTATTTGAATCGTATTTGGATAAAGAGAAATATTTGTGATTTTGAATTATGTTCCGAAGAGTACGTTTACAAGAATTAAACTCAAAGATATTAGTGACGGCCCGCACCAACGGTGGATCATGTGATCTAATTTGATGCAACGCGAAGAACCTTACCAATTCAGGCTTGACACAGTAGATGACGAATCTTTTACAAGTACATTGATAATTACGTGGACCAATGACTTATTCACGTTGATCGTTACAAATGACGGCGCTACGTCTTAACTAAAGTTTATGAATAATTATGTAATTTAAATAAAATATTTTTCTTTGTAACTTATTTGAATTTCGAGGACAGAATTATTTTAAGGGGTGAAAAACGTAATGACCCATTTTTTTTATATATATATAATTAAATATTAATTACTTTTATTTTATACAATTGTATTTATATTGGAAAAGGTAAATGATTTTGTTTCTCTATTCTTCCTTGTTTTGTTTGGAAAATTAAATTCTTTTAGTAGATAATTAAATAATTGATTAAATTAAAATTGAAGACGATAATTCCTTTTGTTAAAGTCTTGTGGTAAAATCATTCGGAGCGAGAAGCTACTTGGGAGATTGAGGAGTCTATTTGAGCGGAGTATCTGCATCTTTTGATAGTTAAGTACATTCATTCTTTTGATTCCGGGGACGTAATCCTTTTAAGGGGATGTAATGTAATATCTCGAAAAATAATAATAATAATATTAAATTTATATTCTTAAAACATATTGTTTGGACTTTTGTTATTTATTGGGTCAAACTAATCATTTAATTTATATGGGCTAATAAATATTAATAAGTGCGGAAAAATTAATTTGATAAAATTGGGCTTTTAAATTAATTGGGTTTAATTTATGTGTGGATAATAAATCCTATTAGAGTTAGGATAATTAATAAAATATTGATAATAAATAACTAACACAAACCCTATTGTATACTCAAGCCATTATTAAATGCGAAAGAAAAAGAAAAGGAGGCGACGGCTAAGAGAAAAAGAAAAGAAAAACTTACGAGCATCTGCACAATCTATGTACATGTAAGTATATTTCAGCCTAGATGGGTGTATGTATATATATATATATATATATATATATATATATATATATATAATTGGTACATATATAATGGCAGACTCATAAGTTACCTATAGATGTAAAGCAACCTGTGGTCTAATTCCTTATATATATATATATATCCTGCTAATTCGTTATATATATATATATATATAAAATGTTTTTTCAAGAATCTACCTACTTACTTTGCTAATTCCTCTTTACTTGCATTAATTTCATACCAGATTCGATTACATATATAAATATATGTGCTTAATTATGCAATTTCGATATATATATATATATATATATATATATATATATATATATATATATAAGTTATATAGACTTTTAAAAAAAAAAAAAAAAAGAAAAAGAAAGTAATAAATAATATTATAATATTGTTGTTATAATTAAAATATATCTTTTGATTACAAACCTGAATATAGTATATTAAAATTATTGAATTTATAAAATATAATTTGTATGAGTTCATAATTTAATTATTAAGTATTATATTTTATTTTGATAATTAGATCGGACGGAGGGAATTTAAAGAGTTATATTTGGGATATAAATTTTGGAGTATTAATAATTGATATAAGGCGATGATTAAAGGCATATTAAATAGATTATGAATTATTTTGGAATTATTCGTTTGGATTATTTTTAATTTGAGGTGAATATGTTTAGGTTGTGAATACCGTTTCGTATTTGATATCGTTGGCATTAGAGGGTAAGATTTTATGGAGTGTGCTATAAATGGTTTGGAAGTATCAGGTACAGATTCCGTGCTCTTTCAGCGATACTCTTGTTAAATTTGATTTGTTCGTTTGTTTCATTATTTCGAATTATGTTATGATTTCACATAATTGTTTCATGTGAAATAAATATATTAGTTTCATTTTGGAGTTGATACACATGACTCGTATTTGTACTCTTTGAATTAGGATATCATGTTTAGTATTTATTTTGATAATCAGTAGCCAGTAGTACATGTTGCTACCTTCTTTTGAGACCTTGTGACTATAATTTGATTTGGTTGAATATGTACATATAGAACCCTTTTGTTGGTATTATGTCGCATGTGTTGTGACAAGATTTTTTTAGAATATATCGTAGGGTATACTTGAGCTATAACCACTTTTGGGGGTACCACAGGCATGTCGTCTTCGCACGAGAGACATGACACTTTTAAATGGCAAGTGTGATTAGTCCACGGTGTCTCCGTTTTGGGTCTTAGGAGGAAGTGGGCCATTTAGTGTTTTGTTGTGGGGCGTATGGTTAACCCTAGTTTTTCGTTATGCTGAATTTGTGATGTTGTGCTAAACACACCTATCCGATTTGCATACATTTGGATTCGCGGTCCAATGTGTGATTTGCCTGTGTGGCATTATTTTGGTTGCCTATGCGGCATCATTTGATTTGCTTGTATGGCATTAGTTTGACTTGCCTGTGTGGCAATGTGTATTTTTGAGCTCATTCGGTATGAAATAACACCCAACCATTTGATTCAGCTTATTATCTCATTGTATTAATTTTGGTTGTTTACATTCGGTTTAATTCATCGAAAGTTAGTTACTTGATTCGTTATTTATTTACTCTTCTGTTGATTCAGATATATTCCATTCAAATCTTTGGAGATTATATTTTTGTCAGTATTTACACTTGAGGCTTTGTTTAATAGTTTGTCTCAGTTATTTTCGTATATAAGTTGTATATCTGTATCCGTCTTTGGGCAATTGGGCTCATCGTGGTTTTTTCTTCTGGCAGGTTTGCAGGGGTGATTCAGGGCTAGTGTGATGAGAGAGTTGCCTTTGACCATCTAGGTTGTTTCGAATTTTAAGTTTTGATTATTTTGACTCTAGTTGGAGAATTGTAATTAGTACTTTATTGATGGATATCATTAGTATATATTTTGAAGTTATTAGTGCCCTGTTTACTTATTTTAAAGTTTGTTGTGCTTTGCACGTAACCTCCCTTTCCTTTTCGGGAAGGGGGTGTTACATCCAACTACAGAGAAGGTTACAAAGATCCATCGTAACAATCCCGAGCTCAAACTACTCAAAAGACAGCTCAACGGACTATCTACGAAGACCTGAAGATGCTATTTTCGTCATGGACCAATCTTCTTGGATTTGAAAAATGGCAAGCCCCATGTCATTGCATAGCTATCGGAAAGAGCTTTCCGGAATGTTATGGCACATCTCCTTAGGATCCCTGGATGGCAAGTTATGAAAGTTTCAAGCTAACTATGCGTCGATCGAGGTGCACGCACTTTGAGATGGCGGGGCCCACCAGGCTCAACCGCAGGTAAACCTGCGGCTAATCGAGCTATATATATCAACCCCCATCAGCTTATTTAACAAGTTTGGAGGGAGAGAGAAAGGGTTCAGGAGAGAGAAATCTGACCATTTGAGAAAGAAAGACAACTTTTCTTCCGTTCAATCTTTGTAATTTCTTATACAAACATTCTTATACATATATATAGCAACATATCAAATTTTAACCGGTAGAAACTGAGTTTTAAAGCACCAAAGCCGTTCGATAATCATTCTCGTGCAATATCGTAAGATCTCTTCAGATCTGCTTCTTTTTCTTACTTTACACTATATATATATATATGGCATAGATCTGGTTTTTTAACCATTTATTTTCATATAAATAATCAATATTTGCATTTCATTGACTAGGTCTCCACTAGATCTGGCCGGATTTAACTTTTAATCGGTTTAAGAGTTATAAAACTTTAACCTAAAAGCTAGAATGACTCAGATCTCTATAGATCTAGTTTTCTTTCTAGTTTTGTAAATATTCAGTAACCACATAGCCCTAGATCTGTATCTAGAGGATGCTAGAAGCTTTGGCTACGCGCATGCAAGGATTTAACTGATGAATCCTTTGTTTTGCGACGTCTAGAAGTAAACATGCATTTTATTTCAATATATTCATTGTGTAAGCTATTAAATGATATCATGTGAGCCTAGGATCCACAGGGTCTAAGATTCAATCAATGGATCTAGATCTGGTTCTCATGATGGACTTGTTTAAGTTGTACAATTAGCTTGCAATCCAGTGTACATGTAACTGCATGGCCTTAAAACGGTTATCCGGATTTAAGGCTCTAAAATAGTGAAAATTATGAATGCGGTGTTCGGGCTTATTTTGATGGCTCTCATGCCCATAAGAAGTCTGACACTTATATATATATATATATACATTGTCAAAGATGCTTCACATCTTAAATAAAATTAAATCAAGCCAAATACGGAATAAAATGGAAGTATCAAAAGCCTCAATTCCTATGCGAGCGAAAGGGTTTGAAAACAACTCTTCAAAACTTCACTTTCATATGCCTGTTTAAAAATGAACTTCTCAATAAATCAAACCCTTTGTATATAGGTGCAAAATAGGCATATCACTACTTTCAAATAAAGCACTTCAAGCATAAATATCTGTACACACACAATGCATAGGGAATGGGAAAGAAGCGATAACCGTGTTTCACGGAAGTCTGGGGGTGGCTAACACCTTCCCCTCGCTTAAGCAAGCCCCCAAACTCCATGAATCTCGAGTTCCAGACCAATTAAATATAGTCACATATTGGGTCATATGCGAAAATCTTTCAAAACATGGACGAGTTGATACATCCATTTAAACTCATATCAACTGGCGACTCTGTCTAATTCGACCCAATCATATAAAATCAAACCTTTTAAATTGGGGACATTTTATTTTGGTCTTTCTAAAATCTCACCCTTTAAACAAGATCAAATCAACATAGAACATCTAAAGGGTACAAAACACGATAGGAAAATTCATCCCTACGTTGACAGGTGGTGACTCTGCTAGGGACGTTAGAGGGCTTAAGCCGCATTTCAATCTTTTCAATTCCCTTTTTATCTGCATGTGTGTCAATGTTGTCTTTACATTGAATGGATGTGAATGAATGTCTCTTTCCAATGCTTTATATTAGTGCTTCGCACAATGTCATCATGCATAACAGTGAGACGCGATGAATGTATGTTGTGTGGTCTCTTCACCAAGAGGCGAACCCGTCGGTGACTGATTATTGGACCCAAAAGGAGACTAATCCCGCGAGGCTCAGGAAAGGCGCCACTCAGATCCGCTCCAATTGAAAGATCGGATTAATTTTCAATCTAGTAGATTGCGATGATCTGGTAACCTTCATGCCAAAAATTCCGTGAGAGTAACCTAAGATAGGTAAGCCTCTAATAAACCAAATGCGAAGGGAAGTCTCTTCATACCTTTCCCTTTCAATTCCATGTCAAATATCAAATGTCAATTCCATATCAAATATTAAATATCAAATTATGTCAATTGCTGTCAAATATGAAATGTCATATCAAATGTCATATTATTCTGTCATCAAAACAACTGACATTTGTTTTACAGGAAAGCATTAAAACAAGCATATTGCACAACGTACATACTGTTAGTGCTTATCAAGACAAAACTACCTACTCTTCTTGTAGGCAAGATTAGTCCCATTACTAGTTCAAAATCTAAGAAGGCGCAAAGCCTATCCACCGATATGGCTTAAAGTGCCCAACATGAATCAGGTTCCGTATCTCGAAAAGAGTTTGAGGGACTTAAGAATCAAATAGCAGAGTTGGCTATCCTCCTGAAAGAACAAAGTAAAAACACTCAGGGCCAACAGACGCCCACTCAACCATAGTCCCCTCATTTGGAAGAAGAAAGAAAATCTGTCATTACAACAACATGCCACATTCAACCAATGCCAGGATAGAGAGAAAATTTGAAAGAACAGAAAATCAGGTGTTCACTCCATTAGACGATTCCCTAGAAAACATATTGGAGTTATTAATCAACCAGAGGAAAATTACAGAATTGGCTCTACCTCTTGATCCAAGAAGTAAAAGATATAATCCAAGACAGAGATGCGCTTACCATTCATGGTCTCTAGGACACGATACACAAGATTGTTGGTCCTTAAAATACAAAATCCAAAATCTGATCGAAAGTTGAGATGTTGTGGTCCAACGGCTTGACCATCCAAATGTCAACCGTGATGCCCCCAAAATAGGTATACATCACCCATTATGAGTCGCCAAATACATGGTACAGAAACAAATACAACTTCAGTAATACAATTGTCGTGCAGAATACGACAACGCCTATACTGTGAGTTTGAATACAAATATTGTCTAATAGACAGTATACAAACTCAAAAGGAGTCCTCATTACAATTATTGATACACTATTTTACAAAATAGTGAGGACTACTAAAACAACTATCTTGAATCATCACTCTATACCCGGCTTAGTTCTCGCTAAATTCTCTCCTCATGAGAAGAACAATGGAACAAGAAGGAAAAGGATGAGCTCAACTAGCCCAGTAAAGAATATTATGACTAAGATAATATACATCAAATTATCATTAGTTTTCAACAGGGAAAAATCGATAAAATATAATAGACAAACAAGTTTTAGATCAACAATTGCAGTGAAACAACAATCCATTAGAAGAGTCGAGTAGAGAATGAATTCTATTATCTTCTAAGATTTAAAAGTCCATCATCAATATTTTATCCTCGTAACATCAATCAATATACATCTTGAATCAAATATTCATCTTTGCACTACTGTGCCAAAAGATATTCATTTGTATCACCAATTGGTCATGTTTATCTCAACACTGTTCATCTTTGCACCACTGGTCAAAGATATTCTTGATTAATCATTCATCTTTTGCACTATAGGCCAAAGATATTCAAGAATATCATCATTTAGACCGAGGATGATGAAAAATATCTTAAAGAAAACGAATCCAAATTGAGATAAAAGAACAAATATTAGGGATTCATATTACAGTTTATCCAAGTTCAATAATACTCCACAATAACCAATTGTGAAGCAGAATTCAAAAATAAAGATCAAAACATGGATACAATCAAAGATAGTAACCATAATAGACATTTTGGACAAAAAGGAGAAAATTTTATTTTTCAGTGAATAGTACCGTATACGTGAATAATGTCGTATACGTGAATAGTGCCGTATACGTGAATAGTAATCCCGACACAAAAAGGTAAAAATTCCACAATAAAATCCATACCAATATTTCGGTATAATGATATTGAAAGAATAACATCATTACGAAGAAAATAACATCCCTTACCTCAAAATAACAAGATTCGATCAAATATCGTATATAAGGTCAAGAAAACTTGCACCGATGAATAATAAACTCGATAAAGTATCTAAATACTCATAAAATACGCCGATAATATAGAGAGAAAGAGAGAAAACTTATTTACGGTGTGATTTTCAATTCTAACTAAGCACCCTATTTATAGGAAAATGCTTAGAAACGCCATATGCATTAACTCGCTACACTGATGGCTTTTACCGCTACTATTCAAGCCTACCACTTTTGAAAATAAATTTCAAGACATTTCATTTCTCACCAACCAAAAGTGGGGTCCACCATATTTTTACTAAAAACATTTAATTTTTGAAACTTCAATAATTCACAATAAATAGCCCTTTTATCGAGAAAAAATTCGAATATCATGTCCTTCCATAGGAAATTTAATTCTCTACAACTTTGTAAGTTTAAGTTTTTCCAAATTCCAAACGAAAAATGGCCGAATTCCATATACTGGACGATTTTCAAAACTTCCATTCCGACAAAATACCGATAAAATACCTTAGTATTAATTTCTTTATTTATAACCACAATAAATATATCCATCATTTATATCCACATAAAATAAATATTTTCTTATCATATAAATCAATAATTAATTATTCACAAATAATATTACGAATCACAATTATGACAACTGTGTCGCGTTCTCAGGAAGAGGGCTTTCAGATAAGGATTTCTCCTTATTCATGCAATTAGGTGACAAACCCCTTTTTTAGAGCATGTAACTTCCTTAGACATTGCCAATAATGCTATCTAATAATATTATTCAAATAATATGAATTATTGATCCGATAATGGAAATATTGACATGTTGATAATTATCAAACAATAATAATATAAAATATCAACGTAGTAATTATTGAATCAATAAAATAAAATATTGAACAATAATTATCGTAACAATTATTTAGTAGTGCCTTTCACGTAAGAATCAATAATTCAAAAATACTATGCAATACCACTGGTGTGCTCAATGCAACCACGCGTAGACACTTTATTTTAACCACCGGGTATTCCAACGATTGCAGCACTGGTAATAACTACGCAGTTATTTATAAAAACTCAAACTTGTCATTTTCTTCATCCGACCATTTTTTTAGTTATGGGGCCCATAAACGGTCACGTCGTCGTCATACGAATATTCCCTACGTAAAGAATATTCCACGACCAAACGAATATTCCCCGACAAAAATGAATATTTTATAACCACTTGCTTATTTTAAAAAATTTGCACATTTCACCCATAACCAAAGAATTATATCAAATTAACACCTTATTATTCACAATAATAATTAGAGGAAATTCGATTTTAGTCATTAAAAAGTTGGGGTCTTACAACCTCCCCTCTTTATGAAATTTCGTCCTCAAAATTGACGTACGTACCTGGTGTTTCAAAAAGGTGAGGATACCATGCTTTCATTTCTGATTCTAACTCCCAGGTCATTTCTTCAATAGTATGGTTCCTCCACAAAACCTTAACTTGTGATATAACCTCGGTGCGTAGGACATGCTCTTTTCTATCCAAGATCTTATGGTACCTCATCAGACGTTAAATCTTCTGGCTATCTCGTCTGGTTCTAACTCAATAATGTGGTTGTGTCTTTCACATATTTACGAAGCATAGATATGTGAAAACATTATGAACACGAGACATGATTGGAGGTAATGCAAGTCTATATGCCACATTTCCTATTCGGTCAAGAATCTCAAATGGACCAACAAATCTTGGATTGAGCTTTCCCCTCTTCCCAAATCTTGTAACTCCCTTCCATGGAGCAATACGTAATAATACATGATCCCCAATATTAAATTCCACATCCTTTCGATGAAGATCCGCATAAATCTTTTGTCGATCCTGTGTCGTTTGTATACGTTGTCGAATCGTTTGGATCTTCTCTGTAGTCATTCGTACCAAATCTGGTCCCAACAATGTTGCTTCTCCCACCTCATCCCAGCATACTGGAGAGAGACACTTTCGTCCATACAATCCTTTAAATGGAGCCATACCTATACTTGCTTGATAACTGTTGTTGTAGGAGAATTCCACCAATGGTAGGTACTTATCCCAACTCCCTTTGAAATCTAGGACACAGAGTCTTAATAGATCTTCAAGAGTTTGAATAGTCCTTTCTAATTGTCCGTCCGTTTGAGGATGGTATGCCAAACTAAGCCATAAATTCGTGCCCATAGCTTTCTACAAGCTAACCCAAAATCGTGAAGTGAATCTTGGGTTACGATCTGAAACTATGGATACTGGCATGCCATGCAATCGCATAATCTCATTCACGTACATACGAGCAAGATGTTCAAGGGAATAAGTCTCCCGTATAGGCAAGAAATGGGCAGACTTGGTTAATCTATCAACAATTACCCAAATCACATCTATGCCTTGAGAAACCTTGGGAAGACCCGTAACAAAATCCATAGTAATGTGTTACCACTTCCATTTTAGAATCTCAAGTGGTTGCAATGGACCCTTTGGCACTTGATGCTCCGCTTTTACACGTTGACAATTTAAACACCTCGAGATAAACTCCGTGATCTCTCTCTTCATATTACTCCACCAAAATGTATGTCGAAGATCATGATATATTTTGGTACTCCCAGGATGGATTGCAAACGGTGTGTTGTGTGTCTCCATCATGATTCTATGCTTCAAGTCAGAATCGTTAGGAACACAAAGTCTGGAGTTGACTCGAAGTATTCCTTCTTCATCGATTCTTGTTTCTGGGATATCACCTTCTTTCACTTTCTTCTTCATACGCATCAGCTCCAGGTCCATAGCTTGAGCAGCTTTAACTTTATCGATTAAAGTCGGTTCTACTTGTATGCTTGATATCATCACGTGGGTACTTAGAGTTTTTAACTTTATCTCCATCCTTTGCAAGTCATATAAAATGGGCCTTTGTGTTAACAACATTGCACTCGTACCCGCATATGATCTTCTACTTAATGCGTCAGCTACCACGTTTGCTTTTCCAGGATGATATTGGATGGTATGATCGTAATCTTTCAACAGCTCGAGCCAACGTCATTGCCACATGTTGAGTTCCTTTTGGTTGAAGAAATATTTGAGGCTTTTATGATCTGTATAGATCTCCACTTTCTCCCCATACGTGGTGTAGTGTCTCCAGATCTTCAACGTGAAAATGACTCGCACGCTAACTCCAAATCATGAGTAGGATAATTCCTCTCATATTCTTTGAGTTGTCGCGAGGCATAGGCTATGACTTTCCCATGTTTCATGAGAAACACATCCTAACCTTTTGCTCAAGCATCGCTGTAGATAACAAATCCATCCGAACTAGATGGTATTGTCAGAACAGGTGCCAAAATGAGTCTCCTCTTGAGTTCTTGAAAACTCTTCTCACAATCCTCGCTCCAATCGAATTTTGTATCTTTACTAGTCAGCTGAGTTAACGGAGTAGAAATTCGAGAAAATCCTTCCACGAATCTCTGATAATAACCAGCTAAGCCTAGAAAGCTACGTACTTCGGTCACCGACTTTGGTTGCTCCCAACTTTGTATGGCTTCAATCTTTGCCGGGTCGACAGATACTCCATGTTTTGACACCACGTGCCCAAGGAATGCTACTTCCTCAAGCCAAAACTCGCATTTCTTCAGCTTGGCATATAGCTTGTTATCATGAAGCCTTTGCAGTACCAGCTTCAAATGGTGCTCATGATCTTCACGGCCTTTGGAATAGATGAGGATGTCATCAATAAAGATAACAATGAACTGATCCAAATATTCTTTGAACACACGGTTCATCATATCCATAAAAGCAGCAGAAACATTAGTCAATTCAAAAGACATGACTATGAAGTCATAATGCCCGTTCCGAGTTCTGAAGGCAGTCTTTGGAATATCCTCAATTTTAATCTTCAGCTGATGATATCCAGATTTGAAAAGAATTATGCTCCTTACAACTGGTCAAACAGGTCATCAATGCGAGGTACCAGATACTTATTCTTGATGGTGACATGGTTCAATTCTCGGTAGTCAATACAAAGTCGCATACTCCCATCTTTCTTCTTTACGAATAACACAGGAGCACCCCAAGGAGATGCACTAGGACGAATGAAACCAATGTCCAACAACTCATGTAGTTGAACCTTTAACTCCTAAAGTTCAATAGGAGCCATTCGATATGGGGTTTTAGAAATGGGTGTACCAGGTTCAAGGTCAATAAAGAATTTAACTTCACGTTCTGGGGGTAGACCGGGAAGTTCTTCAGGAAATACGTCAGGAAATTCACTAAAAATAGAAATATTATTCAAATCTGACGTGTTTTTGTTCAAGTCCGTGATATAGGCTAAGAAAGCTTGACATCCGTTTTTCAATAAACGAATAGCTTTATAGCTTGATATGACAGTGATTGACTTTAATGGTTTGGTTATTTGAATTCGCATAATAGGTTGGTTAGGAATATGAAAACTAACAACCTTACGAAAATAATCAATTTTAGCATTATGCGTGGTTAACCAATCAATCCCTAAAATCACATCAAATGCAAGAATTTTCAACGAAATAAGATTGACAGGTAATGTGATGGTACCAACTTGAATCAAGCAAGATTTATAAACAGTAGATGTAATGAAAGTTTCTCCTAACGGAGTCTTAACAGATAAGTCAAGGTCTAATTTCTCCGGAGTCAAGTTCCAACGTTGAGCACAAGCAGGAGAGATAAAAGAATGGGTAGAATCGGTATATAATAAGGTATAAACTTTGCATGAGTTTATGATTAGCTTACCCGTGATCACCTCGTTTGGGTTCCTCGTGTTTTGGGCAGTCACGACAAACGCCCTTCCCAGAACCACCGACTTTGACTTGTCCGGGATAGCCTTTGGAGTCACCATCCCCGTTGAACTTGGTTTTTCAACTAGACAATCTCTAGCTATATGACCTTCCTTTTCATAGTTATAACACACCTTGGATTGTTGTGGGCACTTTCAATGATGTGTCCCTCTTTCCCGTGATTTGTAACAAAACAACCAAGGTGCTCGTTCTCCTCCCTAGAAACAGTTGATATTTTTGCTGACGTCTTCACGTTATCATTATTGTACCTTCTCTTTTTGAAATCTCCTCCCGACTCGCTCCTTCTATTATCACGGCCACGATTACCACCAGAGTGGTTACCGCTTTTGTCCGAATGTTTTCCTCCCTGCTGGTTTTCATTTCTCCGATGACCGCTGCCACTGGTATGACCCTGGTTGTGTGCCCTCGGTTGAATATACTCATTATCTCGCTCTAATAATTGAGCCCTTTTTACAACATCTGAATATAAAGAAAATTTATGAGAGATAAGATATTGCCGAATCTCAGGTTTTAGACCTATCAGAAACATCCTTGTCATTCTTTCCTCATTCTCTACCAAATGAGGTGCAAACACGATAACTCAAAGAAACTTCACCTCGTCTTTGGGCGTCATGTTGTTTTATATAAATCGATAAACTCTACCTCCTTCATATGATGAATACTTTCGAGGAAAGTACTTGTCATTGAATAGTTCAAACGCGTTTCCTAAGACATGTTGAGTGCGGCAGGCTGGGTACGCTTCACAGACTCCCACCAGTAGTCTGCCTCACCACGGAACATAAAGGTGGCGAATGGAACCTTCTTGTTCCTCCGTGCATCCCAAGACATCGAATATCTTGGTAATTTGCTTGACCCACGTTTCCGCCTTAATCTGATTCGGCTTTCCCACAAATTCTGGTGGTCCCAACTCCTTGAACTGCTTGGCTGTGACAAGCCGCGCATTGCTATCATTTCTACCCGTGTTTTGTGCACGAGTCTCCCTCGTCTGATTTTGCATGAACTGCAAAAAGCTTCTAAACATCCCATCATTCATCATTTGTTTAGTAGTGTTGTTTACAGGAGGAATATTGCCTTCCTATTGCACGTTCCCCTGGGTGGTGATTAAAGGTGTCTCCACGATCTCATTCACTCTATTGTTAATATTTCCCACTGCCATTCTTAAATACTGCCACAAAATAATGGTTAATTTACAATTTAACATATCACATATTAACCATATGCTCCGACTGACCAACCAAATAACAAATAAACTTAGTCAGGTCATACTAGCGAAAGAATTTCCCGTCTCTCCCCTCCTAGTTCTTGTCTCACATCTCAGCCAGGGATCATATCCCTAAGATTTGATACCAACGTGGCGCTTCCCCAAAATAGGTATACATCACCCATTCTGAAGTGCCAAATACATGTATGTAAATAAATACAACTTCGATCATACAATTGTAAATGCGTAATACAACAACGCTTATATATCGTGAGTTTGAATACAAATATTGTCTAATCGACAGTATACAAACTCAAAAAGAAGTCCTTATTACAATTATTGATACACTATTTTACAAAATAGTGAGGACTACTAAAACAACTATCTTGAATCATCACTTCATATGTGACAACCCCAAAATAGGTCTATTCCATCCAAACTATTCTGAGTCGCCAAATACATGGTACAGAAAACAACTACAACTTTATTACAACAATTGTCGTGTAAAATACAACAATATAAATGCTGTGAGTTTTGATACAAATATATACCAACTATGACTCATGTCCCAACCTTGGATAGCACGTCACAATGACACCCTACATAAAGGTACAGTTAAAAACTATTTTAAAAATTAGAATCTTTGGGAAGTGCTCAAGGAAACCTTTGTACATGGGAGGTCATGCGTCTAGGTTATGATAGATATCATATGCCCACAGAATTATCCTTGGTTGACCCAATAGACCCCAAAGAAAAACGAGAAGATTACTATCATCTTCTTTCCAATGGTGAGTCTTCTCTTGACACTGTCTCTAATTGAGAATTATACTCCAAACAAACACCAAGATTATATAGGTAGTGCTTGTAGATATACTCCACAAATGGATGTGCACAACCCTGTCTTATGATAACACAAGTTTGTATGTCTTTAGACATCTTGTATGATAGTGGCAAAACACCCTTCCAACGTTGGGTTCGCTTTACCTTATTTGATTCACCAAATATAACTACTAAATGATGACCATAGATTCTATTCCCTGTTACCCCGCTTCGACCCGACTACACTCTTATTACTCGAAGGAATTGTGAAGCAAAATGGTGAGCACAACTAGCTTCGATAAAGAATATCATGACTAAAGATAATTAAATTATTAATAGCCTTCATCAATAATAAATCAGAGATTTAGAACATATGGTAGATGATAAAAAATTTCAACCATAGTTGCAGCGGAACGTGCAATCCATTAGAAGAGTCAAATAGACTATAAAGTTTACCATCTTCTCCACATTAAAAGTCCACCAACAATGTTTTATCCCTGTAACATTAATCAACAGTTCCTTTCTACAATTATATGAATAACTCATAATCATAATTGTAATTCTAAATTCCTCTTCGCATTCAGGACGAAGATAATTTTCAGCACATGTCTTTACCTGAAATATTAAAGATCATGGTTATACCAAATCATAGTTCCTGTTTATAATCATACTAACAATTTCATCTTTGCACCACGGGCCAAAGATATTCATCAATGCAGACCATCTTTGCACTCTGAGCCAAAGATATTCAACAACAGTCATTTTTGCACTACGGGCCAAAGATATTCATCAACAATTCATCTTTGCACTACATGCCAAAGATATTTAATAATGATTCATCTTTGCACTACGGCCAAAGATATTCAACAACAGATCATCTTTTGCACTACAGCCAAAGATATTCAACAACATGATCATCTTTGCACTACTAAAAGCCAAAGATATTCATCAACATTCATCTTTCAGAATACATGCCATAGATATTAATATCTCAAAGAAATATATAATCATTTCAAAATCTATATAAACCATAATTATAACCATGTTGATCAATTCACCTTTGCACTTAAGCTAAAAATATTCAATTGTAAATTAATGGTCAGCGATCATACCGGTCAACGATTCAACTTTGCACTCTTCGCCAAAGAGAACCCATAGTCATGATCATACCAATAATCTACCCATCTTTACACTCAAGTCAAAGAGAAATTTCATCACCAGGATTATAAAAATGTTATATATGATAATAAAAACAATATTATCAACAACTGCATTTATTTTCAAGAGCAACAATTATAAATCAACGATAATTTGGTCAGAAAAAGAAACCAATTTTTGTCGTGAATAGTACCCGTGAATAGTAACTCGTGAATAGTAACTCGTGAATAATAACTCGTGAATAGTACTCCGTATTCATACATAGTACCGTATCACGTAAATAATGTCATATACGTAAATAGTGCCATATCATGAATAGTCTTGAGTATACGTGAATAAGGCCAGTATACATGAATAGTAACCCCGACTCAAAAAGTAGAAATTCCACAATAAGATCCATACCAATATGTCAGTATAATGATATTGAAAGAATAATATCATTATGAAGAATATAACATCCCTTAATATCCCTTACTATCCCTTACCTTAAAAGAGCAGCACTTCTGACTGGATATCGGATATGACTTCTGGTGTGATTTTCAATTCTAACTTAGCCCTCTATTTATAGGAAAATGTTAGCACACCGAAGTAGACTTGACCTGCTACCTGATGGCTTTACTTGCTACTATTCCACCCACCAAAAATCAGCCATCTTCCCCAACAACCAAAAGTGGCGCCCACCCATTTCTAAAATTTTACACCAAAATCATTTATAAATCAAATTTTCGAATCAGTCACCTCTTAAAATTCATAACAAATCATTCGTTCATTTTTAATGGTTCAAAATTTGTGAACATATACTCAACTTATATATGTATAACATATCCAAAAATCACAACGATCCAACTACGATTAAAAATTATAACTCACACAATAAAGTCAGTAAGAACAATTTCGATTTGATCTTTTAATACCTCCAATCCGACAAAATATCGATAAAATACCTCAACATTAATTCCTTCATTTATAACCACATAAATAAATCCATCATTTATATCCACATCAAATAAATATTTCATTATCATTTAAATTAATAATTAATTATTCACAAATAATATTACAGAATCACAACAATGACAACCAAGCAGTTCCCAGGAAAGAGAGGGCTTTCCAATAAGAATTTCTCCTCAAAAGCGCAATTAGGTGACCAAACCTCTCCTTGGCAGAACTTTCTAGACATTGTCAATAATGCTATCTAATAATATTATTCAAAATAATATGAATTATTGATCCGATAATGGAATCTTGCGGCGATGATAATTATTGAAACAACAATAATATAAAATATCAACGCAACAATTATTGAATCAATAAAAATAAAATATTGAACAGTAATTACTATAACAATTATTGAGTAGTGTTTTCTTACGTAAGAATCAATAATTCAAAAATACTATGCAATACCGTATGCCATCTTGCAACGACGCATATCAATTGTATTTTAACCACTGTGTAATCCAACAGTGTTAGCGGTAAGAATAATTACTTACGTTATTTATAAAAACTCAAATTTGTCGCTTTCTTCATCCGACAGTTATTACATTATGGGCCCCTAAATGGTCGCTATTGGCCGCATTTAATATTCTCCGACAACAAGAATATTCCACCACCAAAAGAATATTCCCAAACAACAATAAGTATTTTATACCACTTGCTTATTTTGAAAAAAATTCATATAAGACCCTTAACTTTTCTTTTTATCAATTTAACCATTTCTTGAATAGTAATTATAAGAAAAATTGAATACTTTTATTTCATAAAATTCGGGGTCTTACACCATACCCCGGCTAGTTCCTGCTAAATTCTCTCCTCCTGAGAAGAACAATGGAACAAAAAGGAAAAGGGTGAGTTCAACTAGCCCAGTAAAGAATATTATGACTAAGATAATATACATCAAATTATCATTAGTCTTCAACAGGGAAAAATCTGATAAAATATAATAGACAACAAGTTTTAGATCAACAACTACAGCGGAAACAACAATCCATTAGAAGAGTCAAGTAGAGAATGAATTCTATTATCTTCTAAGATTTAAAAGTCCATCATCAATATTTTATCCCTGTAACATCAATCAATATACATCTTGAATCAAATATTCATCTTTGCACTACACAGCCAAAAGATATTCATTTGTATCACCAATGGGTCATGTTCATCTCACACACTGTTCATCTTTGCACTACGGGCCAAAGATATTCATTAGGTAATCATTCATCTTTGCACTACAGGCCAAAGATATTCAGTGATATCATCATTTAGGACTAAGGATGATGAAAAATATTTTAAAGAAAACGAATCCAGTGAGACAGAAGGACAAATATTAGGGATTCATATCACAGTTTATCCAAGATCAATAATACTTCATAATAACCAATTTTGAAGCATAATTCAAAAATAAAGATCAAAACATGGATACAATCAAAGATAGTAACCATAATAGACATTTTGGACAAAAATAAGAAAAGTTCATTTTTTCGATGAATAGTGTTGTATTCGTGAATAGTGCCATATACGTGAATAGTAACCCCGACAAAAAAAGTTCTAAATTTAATAAAAATAACATCCCTTACCTCAAAATAACAAGATTTTAAATTTGAAATATCGTATAAGGTCAAGGAAAAAACTTGCGATGAATAACAACTCACAAAGTATCTAAATACTCACAAAATACGCTCGATAATATAGAGATAGAAAGAGAGAAAACTTGTATCTAGTGTAATTTTCAATTCTAACTAAGCACCCTATTTATAGGAAAATGCTTAGAACGCCATAGCAGACTAATCTGCTACCTAATGGCTTTACCTGCTACTATTCAAGCCTACCACTTTTGAAAATAAATTTCAGCATATTTCATTTCTCACCAACCAAAAGTGGGGTCCACCACATTTTTAATAAAAACATTTAATTTCTGAAACTTCAATAATTCACAATAAATAGCCCTTTTATTAGAAAAATTTGAATATCATGTCCTTCCATATTTGTAAGTTTAAGTTTTTCCAAATTCCAAACGAAAAATGACCGAAATCTACATACGGACGATTTTCAAAACTTCCATTTCGACAAAATACTGATAAAACACCTCAGCATCATTTCCTTCATTTATAACCACAATAAATATATCCATCATTTATATCCACATAAAATAAATATTTTCTTATCATATAAATCAATAATTAATTATTCACAAATAATATTACAGAATCACAATTATGACAACTAGGTCATTCCCAAGAAAGAGGGGGCTTTCCAATAAGGATTTCTCCTTATTGCGCGCAATTAGGTGACCAAACCCCTTTTTTAGACAGAACTTCCTTAGACATTGCCAATAATGCTATCTAATAATATTATTCAAATAATATGAATTATTGATCTGATAATGAGAAATACTGTGTAGTGACAATTATTGAAACAATAATAATATAAAATATCAACGTAACAATTATTGAATCAATAAAATAAAATATTGAACAATAATTATCGTAATAATTATTGAGTAGTGCGCCTTCACGTAAGAATCAATAATTCAAAATATGCCATGCAATACTGGTATGCCTCTTGTGCAACCACACGACATCGTATTTTAACCCTTTGGGTATTCCAAATAGTGTTAACTTGAATAACTACATCGTTATTTATAAAAACTCAAACTTGTCATTTTCTTCATCCGACTGTTTTTCGTTATGGGGCCCACAAATGGCTGCGCCGTCGTACGAATATTTCCCGACAGAAAGAATATTCCACGACCAAATGAATATTCCCCGACAAAAATGAATATTTTATAACCACTTGTTTATTTTGCAAAATTTGCACATTTCACCCATAACCAAAATATTATATCAAATTAACAGCTTATTATTTACAATAATAATTAGAGGAAATTCGATTTTGGTCATTAAAAGGTTGGGGTCTTACATCAACACCAATCTTCTATTGCAGCATGATACTGAGGGAGTGAACATGATTGGGTCAGGATGCGTCGAAATGAATCCAAATTATAAGTACATGCGAAGGATGGAGGAATACCTCCAACAGAGTAGAACAAATGTCCTAGAGTGGGAAAATTCGAAGGAGGGTATGACAGTAATTTAAAAATTAGAGATGATCCAGAATCAAGTAAATCTGGTAGCCAATCTAGTAGTGTGCCAACATCATATTACGAGGTAACTTTTCACTCAACTATAAGAAAGCCAAGAGAAAAAAGAATCCAAGCCTATATCCTCCAGAATGAGCCAGCTAAATGAAGAAGATCAAAGCAGGTGCAAAGGACAAGAAAAGTTGAATGATAAAATTACTAGAAGATCTGGCCAGTGGAAAATCACCCGGAGGATTGCGAATTCCTAAAGAGGAAATATCAAACAACATTCCAAACACTGGCAAAACCCCGAAATCCTATGGCACCGAGAGTCGGGGAGAGTAGGCAGAGAAGGGTATTCACACCTTTGCGGGACTCGTTAGAAAATATGTTAGCACTGTTGGTTGCGCAGAAAAGATCATTCAATTGGCTCCACCCGCTAATCCCAAAGGAAGGCATTATCATCTCAATAAGAGGTGTGCTTATCATTCTGGAGCACCGGGACATGTGACCGAGGAATGTTGGCATCTGCAACACAAAATCTATAGGATGTCATTGAAAATGGAGGAATGAATATAGAAATCCCCATGACCAGAAAAGGCAAAAAGCAAATGAAGAGCTTAAGATTTCCACTTGAGACAGATAGTTCAAAGGAAGTGATGACTATGAGCTCCAATCCTGATGAAACACAAGGTGAACCCATCATAATGAGGGGAATGGTAGATGAAACAAGACAACCCCCAAAGGAGATTCATCTGCCACCATCAAACATCTTATTGCCCAAAGTCAACAACCACATTCCTGATTTTACCCTCCTGGATGATGAGCATGAAATACCGATCCTTCCTAGTGTAGAAAAAGTAAAAAAAGGAAGTTCCGTACGAGAAATACAACAATAGTTCAGGAGAGATTTTATAGTCAAATCCTCTCAAACCCATGAAAAAGATGAAGGAACATAAAAAAAAAAGGGGTGAGGTTGTTGGGGAAGCCAAACCATCGAGGAATCTAGAGTTCATCCCTTTTTGCGATGGATCCCGTTTTAGTCTCTTTAAGGGATATGTTGAATTAGGAGACGATCAAGTTATGGCTATGATTGAAGATATTCTTAACCAGGAGGTAACCTCTATCACGAGCCTCGAAGGCAACCTAACCACTGACAACTGGACTATCAGGCCTAAGCTAGAAAGGAAGACGTAGATCTAGTGGATAAAGTTGTGAGTTCTAGGAGATGTTGGGACAGTATCACTTTCTTAGCATTATGCTGTAGACACTCAAAATTTTGTTTTCCTGTTACTAACTTTGCAGGAGGGCAAAAATGTCTTTTTCACACTCTAAAGATAACCCTGGAGAGCACAAATGGAGTCCTTATTACATTGTCTTCTAGACAGTATTCAAACTCAAATGGAGTCCTTATTACATTTATTATCACACTATTTTACTGAATAATAAGGACTACTATTGAAAACATCTGGACCGTCACTCCGTTCCCCGACTAGTCCCATCTATATTCCCATTTCCTGAAGAGAACAATAAAAATAAAGGGTGAGCTCAACTAGCCCAGTAAGAAATATTATGACTAAGATAATGCAGAATAAATTATCGTTAGCCTTCAACAGTGTTAAATTGATAAAATATAATAAACATCAAGTTTAACTGCAGCGGAACAAGTAATCCATTAGAAGAGTGAAGTAGAGCATGATATCTACTATCTTCTATGATTTAAAAAGTTTTTCATCAACTTTATCGCTGAGACTCAGCTTATTAAATAAACCACATCATCGAATCATCCCTGCACTACGGGCCAAGGATATTCATGTAATCATCAATTGTCATGATCATATCAACAAATGTCCATCAATGCACTACGGGCCAATGAGGAATTTTACCACAACATTTGTAACATTATGGTCATGATTATACCGAATAATCTCTGGTCATAATCATACTAATCATTAGTACATCTATGCACGCAAGCCACATATGACTTTTACCACAATATAACCATGAGGATGATGACAATGATATAAGAATTCAATTAAAAGAAAGCAAATGATAAATTTTTAAAGATTTATAATTTAATTTATCCAGAATTCAATAATGTCCAAATTGTCAACATGATCTTCGCTATGAGTAAAATTAAAGAATAATATTTTATCAAAAATGATTTGGATAGCAAAGAAATCAATTTTTTATCATAAATAATTGAATGGTGAATAAGTGCATAAGTGAATAAGTACCGTGAATAGTACTTGAGAAGAATAGTACCCCGTGAATAGTACTTTGTGAATAGTACTCATGAATAGTACTTTGTGAATAGTACTCATGAATAGTACTTTATGAATAGTACCCGTGAATAGTACTTTATGAATAGTACTTTGTGAATAGTACCGTAAAAATGAATACTACTCCTGGAAAGTACTCCGACATGAAAAGCTTAAAATTTAACAAGAATGTACAGAAAATATCCTTGTGAAACAATACTAGATGAAGCACAAATTTCAAGGATATTCTACTAATTTCACGGAGTGTGGAAGTAATACTTTATCAAAATGAGGGTATAATCAGGAATACGAGACAAAATAGTATTACTCACATACTACAGAGTATGAAAGAAAATATTATTCCTATGAATACTGAACAAAATAATATCCCTTACCTCGGTAAGAAGATTGGATCTTTGGAATAGTGAGGTAGACTTCTCTCTACTTTCTCTCTAAAGCTTCTCTCTCTATAGATTCTCTTTCTATAATTGCTCTTGTGAGTCTTAGTGAATTGGTGAGAATGAAAGAAGAATGAGCTTCTATTTATAGGAAGATATAATTTCGATAATTGCACGTTTTGGGGCTCAAAATATTACAGTATAGTACCTTCATCTTTTTCTTCATTTTTAATTTAGTCCTGCAAGTATTATCAAAGTTGCACTACCTCCCCTAATAGTACATCATGTGAATCAATAGTACATTCATGCGAATCAATAGTTCTATACATGTGAAAAAATAATTATAGTATAGTACCTTCATCTATACCTTCATTTTAAATTTTGTCATGCAAGTATTATAAATTTTGCACCACCTCCCCTAATAGTACATGCACGTGAATCAATAGTACACACATGTGAATAAATAGTTATAAGCATGTGAATTAATAGCAATTAATTGCTCATTTATCCGATTAATTACCCGATTGGTCAATATAACCTCCATACATCAATTATTATCGGAATAGATGTCGATTTTCACTAACACTAATAATCCTAACACAATGAAAATATAAATTTCATCTTTAATCAACACGAACTTATTCATCATTAATATTATAACTCACAATATTTAACAACCAGATCATTCCCAGGAAAGAGGGGGATTTCGATAAGGATTTCTCCGTATTTAGCCTTGCAATTAGGTGACCAAACCTCTCCTCGATGTAACTTTCTAGACATTGTCAATATTGCAAATAATAATATGAATAACTTTGTCGTCTCAATTATTGATTTAATAATAATAAATATTATATGATGATGATCTTTGTGACAATAATTGAATCAATAATATGAGAGATATTATGCAAGAATTATCAGAAAGCAATAATTGAGTATAACCGAGTGACTTCTCACGTAAGCATCAATAATCAATACTATGTGCTACTATGCAACCACACGTATTAATGTATTTTTTACCATCGGGTAGTTCAACAGTTTAACGGTAAAACTTTTGTCATTATTTTTATAAAAAGATAATTATGTCATTTTCTAACTACGATAATACTTCCGTTGTGGGGTCCACCAATGATTGTGCCGTCGTAGAAATATTCCTTGTTAAAACGAATATTCTCCGACCAATCGAATATTATATAACCACTTGCTTACTTTGCAAAATTTGTAAATAATACCCACAACTATAACATTATATCAAATCCACACCATAATATTCAAAAATATATTTTGAGAAAAATTAATCTTTATTCATAAAAGTTGGGGTCTTACAACCTCCCTTTCTTATGAAATTTCGTCCTCATAATTAGGGTGCGTACCTAGTATGTCAAAGAGGTGAGGATACCTTGACTTCATTTTAGATTCTAACTCCTAGGTTATTTCCTCAACATCGTGGTTTCTCCATAAAACTTTGACTTAAGGTATAACCTTGGAGCGTAGAATATGATCCTTCTTATCCAAGATTTTAACAGGTACCTCCTCATACGTTAAATCTTCTGCTATCTCGTTCGGTTCTAATTCAATAACGTGGTTCGGGTCTTTTACATATTTACGTAACATAAATATATGAAAAACGTTATGAACATGAGACATACTTGGCGGTAAGGCGAGTCTATAGGCCATAGTTCCTACTTGATTGAGGATTAAAAATGGGCCAATGAATCGAGTAAATTTCCAAATCTTGTAACTCCTTTCCATGGAGCAACACCTAACAACACATGATCTCTAATATTAAATTCCACGTCCTTTCGATGAAGATCAGCATAACTCTTTTGTCGATCTTGTGAGGTTTTATATGTTGTTAGATCATTTGAATCTTTTTCGTAGTCATACGTACCAACTCCGGTCCCAACAACGTTGCTTCACCTACCTCATCCCAGCATACTGGAGAACGACACTTTCTTCCATACAACGCCTCAAATGGAGCCATGCCAATACTTCATTGATAAGCTGTTGTTATAGGAAAACTCCACCAATGGTAAGAACTTGTCCCAACTTCCTTTGAAGTCAAGGACACAAAGTCTTAATAAATCTTCAAGAGTTTGAATAGTCCTCTCCGACTGCTCGTCAGTTTGAGGATGATATGCTAAACTAAATTGTAAATCCGTGCCCATAGATTTTTACAAACAAACCCAAAATCGTGAAGTGAATCTTGGTCCTCGATCAGAAACTATGGATACTGGCATACCATGCAATCTTATAATCTCGTTTATATACATACGAGCAAGACGTTCAAGTGTATAAGTTTCTCGTATCAGTAAGAAATGAGCAGACTTGGTCAATCTATCAACAATGACCCAAATCGCATCTATGCCTTGCGATACCTTGGGAAGACCAATAACAAAATCTATGGTAATGTGCTCCCACTTCCATTCTAGAATTTCAAGTGGTTTCAATGGACCTTTTGGCACTTGATGTTCCTCCTTGACTCGTTGACAAGTTAGACACCTTGAGATAAACCCCGCTATCTCTCTCTTCATATTACTCCACCAAAATGTATGTCAAAGATCACGATACATTTTGGTACTCCCAGGATGGATTGCAAACGGTGTCTTATGCGCCTCCATTATGATTTTATACTTCAAGTCAGAATCGTTAGGAACACAAAGTCTGGAGTTGACTCGAAGTATTCCTTCTTCATCGATTCTTGCTTCCGGAATAGCACCTTCTTGCACTTTCTTCCTCATACGCATCAGCTCCAGGTCTGTAGCTTGAGCAACTTTAACTTTCTCGATTAAAGTCGGTTCTACTCATATATTTGCCATCATCGCGTGGGTCCCTGTCGTCTTTAACTTTATCTCCATCCTTTGCAAGTCATACAAAATGGGCCTTTGCGTTGACAATATTGCACTCGTACCCGCATATGATATTCTACTCAATGCGTCAGCTATGACGTTCACTTTTCCAGGATGGTATTGAATGGTATGATAGTAATCTTTCAATAGATCAAGCCATCGTCGCTGTTGCATGTTGAGTTCCTTTTGAGTGAAGAAATATTTGAGGCTTTTATGATCCGTATAGATCTCCACCTTCTCTCCATACAGGTAATGCCTCCAAATCTTAAGCGCAAAAACGATAACTGCCAACTCTAGATCATGAGTAGGATAATTACTCTCAAATTCTTTGAGTTGTTATGAGGTATAGGCTATGACTTTCCCATGTTGCATGAGAACACATCCTAAACCTTTGCCTGAAGTATCGCTGTATATGACAAATCCCTCCGAACCAGCTGGTATTGACAAAACAGGTGCTAAAATGAGCCTCCTCTTGAGTTCTTGAAAACTCTTCTCACATTCCTCGCTTCAACCGAATTTTGTCTCTTTTCGAGTCAGCTGAGTTAATGGAGTAGTGATTTGAGAAAATCCTTCAACGAACCTTCGATAATAACCCGCTAAGCCCAAAAAGCTACGTACTTCGGTCACTGACTTAGGTTGCTCCCAGCTTTGAATTGCTTTAATCTATGTCGGGTCAACAGATATTTCTGATTTGATATCACGTGCCCAAGGAATGCTACTTCCTCAAGCCAAAACTCGCATTTCTTCAACTTGGCATATAACTTGTTTTTATGAAGCTTTTGGAGTATCAGCCTCAAGTGTTGCTCATGATCTTCACGACTTTTGGAGTAAATGTGGATGTCATCAATAAAGACGACCATAAAGTTATCTAAATATTTCTTAAATACTCGGTTCATCATATCCATGAAGGCATCAAGAGCATTAGTCAATCCAAAAGACATGACTACGAGTTTTGAAAGCAGTCTTTGGAATGTCATCAGTTTTAATCTTTAATTGATGATATCCGGAACGAGGATTGATCTTTGAATGGCGCCTTGCAACTGGTCAAACAGATCATCAATACGAGGTAACGGGTACCTATTTTTGATGTTGACATTATTTAACTCCCGATAATCAATACAAAGTCGCATACTTACATCTTTCTTCTTCATGAATAGAACAGGCACCCCAAGGAGATGTACTAGGATGAATGAAACCGATGTCTAACAATTCTTGTAGTTGGGTTTTAAACTCCTGAAGTTCGATAGGAGCCATTTGATATGGGGTTTTGGAAATGGGTTTTGTACGCATTCAAGGTCGATACAAAATTCAATTTCACGCTCGAGGGTAGGCGAGGGAAGTTCTTGGGGAACACGTCAGGAAATTTATTAACAATAGAAATATCATTCAAATCTGACGTATTTTTGTTTAAATCCGTGACATGTGCTAAGAAAGCTTAACATCCGTTTTTCAATAAACGAATAGCTTTATGGCTTGATATGACAGTGATTGACTTTAGTGGTTTGGTTGCTTGAATTCACATAATAGGTTGGTTAGGAATATGAAAGCTAACAACCTTACGAAAACAATCGATTTTAGCATGATGAGTAGTTAACCAATCAATCCCTAAAATCACATCAAATGCAAGTATTTTCAAAGAGATAAGATCGATAGGTAATGTGCAGTTACCGATTTTAATCAAACAAGACTTATAAACAGTGGATGTAAGGAAGGTTTCTCCCAATGGAGTTTCAACAGATAAATCAAAGTCTAATTTCTCCGGAGTTAAATTTAAACGTTGAGCGCAAGTATGAGAAATAAAAGAATGGGTAGAACAGGTATCAAGTAAGGTATATACTTTGCTAGAGTTTATGATTAGCTTACCCATGATCACCTCGTTTAGATTCCTCGCTTTTTGGGAGGTTATGACAAACGCTCTCCCTTGAACTACCGATTTTGTCTTGTCTGGGACGGCCTTTGATGCCTCCATCCCAGCTGGACTTGACTTGATTGCATGCACAAAATTGGGTTAGGTGACATTCTCTTCCATAATTGTAACATGCTTTAGACTGCTGCGTACAGTTTGGACTGATGTGTCCTTCCCCTACGCATTTGTAACATACGACTAGCGGTCATTCTCCTTCCTTAACAACAGGTGCTGGTGCTGACGTCCTTCCATCATTATTGAATCTCCTCTTCTTGAAATTTCCACTTTTATTGTCCTGGCCATGATTACCACCGAAGTGGTTACCATTTCTGGCATGTTGACTTCCACCACGTTTGTTATCACCGCTTCAATGACTGCTACCACTAGTATTATTATTTTGCCAGCTGCTCTCTCTTGGTTGGGTTGACTCGTTATCGCGCTCCAATAATTGAGCCCTATTTACAACATCTGAATACAAACACTGTTTGTGAGAAATTAGGTATTGACGTATCTCAGGTTTCAAACCTCTTAGAAACATCCGCGTCATTCTCTCTTCATTATCAACCAAGTGGGATGTAAACCGGGACAACTCGGAAAACTTAGCTTCGTACTGCGACACGGTCATATTGTTTTGCTCCAGCTTGATAAACTCTACCTCCCTAATGTGATGAATACTTTCAGGATAGTACTTATCGTTGAACAGTTCTTGGAACTTCTCCCAAGATATCTTTAGTGCGGCAGGTTGAGTATGCTTTACCGATTTCAACTAGTAATCTGCCTCTCCTCACAACATAAAGGTGGCAAAGGGAACCTTTTGCTCCTCGGAGCATCCCAAGACATCAAATATCTTGGTGATCTCCGCTTTATCCACGCGTCTCGCCTTTAAGTTGTTTTGGCTCTCCAATAAACTCCGTGGTCCCGGCTCCTTCAACTCATTTAGCGGTATTGGTCGAGAATTGCTAGTGTTTCCACCTGCATTTTGAACATGAGTATTTCTCACCTGATGTTGCATGAATTGCATAAAGCCTCTGAACACCCCATAGTTCATCATTTGGTCAACGTTGTTGTTTTCCTGAGGATTATTCCCATCCTGATGCACATTATCCTGGGTATTTATCGTTGGTGACTCAACGGTCTCATGTGCTTCATTGCTTATCTCAATATTTTCGGATGCCATTTTCAAATACTGCTACAAAACAAGGGTTAATTGACATGTCACATATTATCCCTATACTCTAACCGACCAAATAAATACCAAATAAACTTAGGTAGGTCATACTAGCAAAGGAATTTCTCATCTCTGCCCTCCTAGTTCTAGTCTCACATCTCAGCCAGGGATCATATCCCTAAGCTTTGATACCAACTGTGACGCCCCCAAAATAGGTATATATCACCCATTCTGAGTCGCCAAATACATGGTACAAAACTTAAATACAAACTTAAATATACAACTGTAAGACTCCAACTTTTTGAATAATGATGAATTTTTCTATATTTATCATTTTTGAATATTATGGAATAAATTTAATATAATGTTATAGTAGTGGGTAGTATTTATAAATTCGCAAAGTGCAAGTTGTTATATTATATTCGATTGGTCTGGGAATATTTGTTTTAGCAGGAATATTCGAACAACGGCAAAAATCATTGGTGGACCCACAATGTAATTATTCATTGATTGGAGAAAACGACAAAAGTATTTTTATAAAAATAACGGCGGAAGTTTTACCGTCGACATCGTTGAACTACTTCTAGTAAAAAGTAAAGAATACGCTGTGGTTGCATAGTAGCACATGGTATTGATTATCGATGCTTACGTGAGAAGTCATTCAGGTCTTGTTCAATTATTATTATAAGTAATTGTTGCGACAAGATCTCACGTTATTTGATTCAATTATTGTCGATATTTTATATATTGTTAAAATCAATAATTGAGACGACAAAGTTATTAATATTATTATTTGCAATATTAACGATGTCTAGAAGTTCGTCAAGGAGAGGTTTGGTCACCTAATCATGCGCTAATAGGAGAAATCCTTATCGAAAAGCCCCTCTTTCCGGAACGACACAGTCGATTAATATTGTTAATTATAATAAAGATGATAAATGTTGTTAAAATTATTAAGGTGATTTTTATAAAGTTTGCTTATTTTATGGATTCTATTTACCCATTTTTCAAAATATTCTAGAGATTTTTTTTTATAAAGGTGGGGCCCACATGTGGGGACCACATATGGGGCCCACATGTGATGTATGAAATCTGAAAATTGGGTGGGGATTTGATATAATGTGGAGGAGTATAAACATTGTTATTTTATATATATATATATATATATATATATATTTGATAGTGGATTTTGGGTGGAGGAAAATTTTATTATATATATATATATATATATATATTTAATAGTGGATTTTGATGGAAGAAAGTTTTATTATTTTATATATATATATTTGATAGTGGATTTTAGGTGGAGGAAAGTTTTATTATTTTATATATATATATTTGATAGTGGATGTTGGTGGAAGAAAAGTTTTATTATTATTATATATATATATATATATATATTTGATAGTGAATTTTGGTGGAGAAAGTTTTATTATTATATATATATATATATATATATATTATATTATATTATATTAAAAAGTTTTATGGACCGTCCGATTAAAAGTGAATCAATCTGGATCGTTCAAGAATTAGTTACTACGTAATCCATTCTTCTATAAATAAGCTCATTCCTTCATTATTTTCACTTAATTCATTAAAACTCAGAGAGAAAAATTATAGAGAAACTATAGAAAAGATTTCTCCTACTTAACTACTCTTATATTCAGGTTCTTTACTACGGTAAGTGGTGTTATTTATTTTCTTATTCATGAAGAGAACTCGTTGTTATTCCATTATTTATTATTCTCGTTGAATAACTCAGATACGCGGCTACCCTATACATGGTGACATTCTTCTATTATTCCGTTCTTTATTATTCTCGCTGAATATCCCGCTCAAGGCTTTTACGCTTTTGATTCTGGTTCCATTATTTATTATTCATTTGAATATCCCTCTTGTGTGCGTTTTACGGACTCGGTTCCATTATTTATTATTATTTTATTGAATATCCGCTCTGCGTGCATTTACGACCGAATTCGGTTCCATCCTTTATTATTCGTTGAAATAACTCGCACCTTTCGGGTTCCGTTATTTAGTATTCGCGCTCATGCCAAGTACCGCATGTATGGTGATTTCTTTTGTTATTCCATTCTTTATTATACTCATTGGTTAAAGTTTTGACTTCTATACTCCATGAAATTAGTAGAATATCCTCGATATTTTGCGCTTCATCCAAAGATCTTTTCATGGAAATATTCTTCCGATCATTCTTGAATTTTACTCTACAAAGAAAAGATCATGTTGATAATTTGGACATTATTAGTTCTTGGACAAATTAATTCTTGAACTTGTTTTATCAATTTTATATCATTGTCATCATCCTCATGTTTATATTATTTGAAAGTCATCGTGGCCTCAGTAGTGTATAGATGGACTTGGTATGATTACGACCAGGATTATTCTGGTGTAATCATGATCGTAATGTTACAAATGATGTGGTAAAAGTCCTCATTGGTCTGTGTAGTGTATTGATGGATGTTGTTGGGTATGATCATGACCATTAATGAATACACAAATATTCTCGGCCCGTAGTGCATGGATAATTGTGGTCGTGATACTAAAGAATATCCTCGCCAGAAAGTAAGGGGGTGATTCGATGATGTGGATTATTTATTGTCGAGTCTCAAACGATAATAAGTGATGAAAAACCTTTTAATCATAAAAGATAGTAGATTTTATTTTCTACTGACTCTTTTAATGGATTGCTTGTTCACCGCAGCTTAAACTTGATGTCTATTATATTTTATCGCTTAACATTGTTGGAGACTAATGATAATTTATTCTCGCATTATCTTAGTCATAATATTTTCATCGGGCTAGTTGAGCTCACCCTTTCTTTCACCGTTTCTTCGTGAAATGAGAATATAGTCGGGACTTAGCCTGGGAACGGAGTGATGGTCCAGAGGATAGATTAGTAGTCCTCACTATTCTCGTGAAATAGTGTGATAATAATTGTAATGAGGACTCCTTTCGAGTTCAGTATAATCTCTAGTAGACAATATTTGTATTCAAACTCACAGCTTTATGTTTTGTCGTGATCATTACATACTACAATCAGATTAGTTGTATTTGAATTTTGCATCATGTATCCTCATGCACCCAAGATGGGTGATGTATACCTAATTTTGGGGGCCACAACTTGGTATCAAAAAGCTTAGGATATGATCCCCGCTAAGATGTGAGACTAGAACTAGGAGGGAGAGACGGGAATTCTTCGCGCTAGTATTTGACCTACTTAAATTTATTTTGTATTTAAATTGGTTGGTCGAGTTTAGAGATATTATGTTATATGTCAATTAACCTTTGTTTTGTGGCAAGATTCAAAATGACATCCCAAAATGTTGAGAATAGCAATGGAGCACAAGAGACCGCTGAGTCTCCACATATCAATAATCGTGAGAATGTGCATCGTGAAGGCGCATAATCCTCATGCAAACAACAACACCGACTAAATGATGAATGATGGATTGTTCAGAGGCTTTATGCAATTCATGCAACAAAGAAAGTAGAGCGCCTCCGCCCAAAATGTAGGTGGAAACACATCTGAAACTCTCTGTGCCATCACCGCTAAACAGCTTCAAGGAGCCGGGACCACCGAGAGTTTAAGGGAGAGCCAAACCACTTATGGCGGAAGCATGGATAAAGTAGATCACCAAGATATTTGATGTCTGGGATGCTCCGAGGAGCAAAAGGTTCCCTTTTCACCTTTTTATGTTGCGCGCGAGAGGCAGACATCGTGGGAATCTCCAAAAAACGACTCAACCCGCCAGATCAAGATGTCTTGGGAGAAGTTCCAAGAGTCGCTCATTCAACGACAAATACTTTCCCAAAAGTATTCGCCACATGAAGGAGGTGGAGTTTATCAAATTGGAGCAAAACAATATGACCGTGTCGCAATACGAGGCAAAATTTATGAGTTATCCCGCCAAGGCCCCACTTGGTGGATAATGAAGAGAGAATGGCGCTAATGTTTTTAAGAGGTTTGAAGTCGAGATACGCCAACATCTTATTTCTCATAAACCGTGGTTTGTATTCAGATGTTGTAAATAGGGCTCATTGGTGGAGCGCGATAACGAGTCAACGCAACAACCAAAAGAGAGCAAAACAAAAATGATAATACCAAAGGAGAGCAACATCAAGCTGGTGACAACAAGCGTGGAGGGAATCAACAGCCGTAAATGGTAACCACTTTGGTGGTAATCATGGCCAAAACAATAAGAATGGACATTTCAAGAAGAGGAGATTCAACAATGATGGAAAGACGCCAAGACCAAAGACCCGTTGTTAAGGAAGGAGAAAGACCACCTATCATATGCTTCAAATGCGAGGGGAGGGACACATCACCAAATTGCGCGATGCCATCCAAAGCATGTTATAATTGTGGAAGAGAAGGTCACTTAGCCCGATTTTTGTCATTCACCAAGACAAATTCAGTTTAGATGGAGGCACCAAAGGTCGTCCCGTAAAAGTCAAAGCCAGAAAGGCAAGGGAGAGCATTTGTTGTGACCTCCCGTAAAGCAAGGAACCCGAATGAGGTCATCACTGTAAGCTTATCATAAACTCTAAATAAGTCTATACTTTATTTGATACCTGGTTCTACCCATTCTTTTATTTCTCCTACTGGCGCCAACGATTAAATTTGACCGAGAAATTAGACTTTGACTTATCTCGTGGAAACTCCGTTGGGAGAAACCTTCATTACATCCACTATTTATAAGTCTTGTTTGGTTCAAGTTGGTACCCACACATTACTCCGTCGATCTTATTGCATTAAAAATACTTGCATTTGATGTAATTCTGTGGATTGATCGTTAACTACTCATCATGCAAAAATTGATTGTTTTCGTAAGGTTGTTAGCTTTCATATTCCTAATCAACCTATTATGCTAATTCAAGCAACCAAACCATTAAAATCAATCACCGTCATCTCAAGCCATAAAGCTATTCGCTTATCGAAAAACGGATGTCAAGCTTTCTTAGCCCACGTCACTTGATCTAAACAAAATACGCCGCTTTTGAATAATATTTCTATTGTTAATGAATTTCCGACGTATTCCCTCAAGAACTTCCCCGCCTACCCTCAGAGCGTGAAATTGAATTTTGTATCGACCTTGAACCCAGACAAAACCCATTTCCAAAGCCCCATATCGAATGGCTCCTATTGAACTTCGGAGTTAAAGACTCAACCGCAGGAATTGTTAGACATTGGCTTTATTCGCCCTAAGACTTCTCCTCGGGGTGCTCCCTATTCTATTCGTGAAGAAGAAAGATGGGAGTATGCGATTTTGTATTGATTATCTGGAGTGAATCATGTCACCATCAAAAAATAGGTACCCATTGCCACGTATTGATGACCCGTTTGACCAATTGTAAGGAGCCAAATTCTTTTCAAAGATCGATCTTCGCTTCTGATATCACCAATTGAAGATTGTAACCGATGACATTCCAAAGACGGCCGTAACTCCTGCAGACGGCATTATGAATTCTTAGTCATGTCTTTCGATCGACTAATGCTCCCGCCGCCTTCATGGATATGATGAACCGAGTATTCAAGGAATATTTGGATCACTTTGTGGTCGCCTTTATTGATGACATCCTCATATATTCCAAAAGCCGTGAAGATCATGAGGAACACTTGAGGTCGATACTCCAAAAGCTTCGTGAATACAAGCTTTATGCCAAGTTGAAGAAATGCGAAAGTTCGCTTGAGGAAGTAGCATTCCTTGGGCACGTGGTATCAAGTCATGGAATATCCGCTGACCCAAAGAAAGATTGAAGCTATTCAAAGTCGGGAGCAACCTAAATCAATGATCAAGTACGTAGCTTTCTCGCTTAGCTAGTTATTATCTGAGATTCGTAGGAAGGGTTTTCTAATCGCTACTCCACTAACTCACCG
Source organism: Panax quinquefolius (assembly GCA_020205615.1). Taxonomy (NCBI): domain Eukaryota; kingdom Viridiplantae; phylum Streptophyta; class Magnoliopsida; order Apiales; family Araliaceae; genus Panax; species Panax quinquefolius. The sequence goes on along the minus strand of CM035172.1, from coordinate 55,732,646 downwards.
ACTTTCTAAAGATACAAAGTTCATTGGAGCGAGGAATGTGAGAAGAGTTTTCAAGAACTCAAGAGAGACTCATTTCAAAGACTGCTCGACAATACCATCCGTCTTGAGGATTTGTCATCTACAAATGATGCTTCTGGGCAAAAGGGTTAGGATGTGTTCTCATGCAACATGGGAAAGTCATAGCCTATGCCTCACGACAACTCAAAGAATATGAGAGGAATTATCCTACCATGACCTAGAGTTAGCAAATTGTCTTCAGACTTAAAATTTGGAGGCATTACTCAGATGGGGAGAAAGTGGAGATCTTTACTTGATCATAAAAGCCTCAAATATTTCTTCACTCAAAAGGAACTCAACATGCGACATAAACGACGTCGGGCTTGAACTGTTGAAAGATTATGATCATACCATCCAATACCATCCCGAAAAGTTAAACGGTAGCCGACGATCGAAAGGTAAGATCATATGCGGTACGAAAAGTGCAATATTGTCAAACAAAGGCCCATTTTGTATGACTTGCAAAGGATGGAGATAGAGATAAAGACTGTGGACCCATGTGATGATGGTAATATACGAGTAGAACCGATTTTAATTGATAAAATTAAAGTCGCCAAGTTATGATCCGGAGTCGGCGCGTATGAGGAAGAAAGTGCAAGAAGGTGCGTACGTCGGAAGCAAGAATCGATGAAGAAGGAATACTTCGAGTCAACTCTGCACTTTTTGTGTTCCTAACGACCCGATTTAAAGTATAAAATCATGATGGAGGCGCACAACACACCGCTTGTAATCCATCTCGGGAGTACCAAAATGTATCATGATCTTCGACATATACATTTTGGTGGGGCAATATGAAGAGAGAGATAGCGCTGTTTATCTCAAGGTGTCTAACGTGTCAACGAAGTTAAAGCGAGCATCAAGTACCAAAAGGTCCATTGCAACCACTTGAAATTCCGTAATGGAAGTGGGAGCACATTACCATGGATTTCAAGCATCGGTCTTCTTCCAAGGTTTCTCAAGGCATTGATGCAATTTGGGTCATTGTTGATAGATCGACCAAATCCGCTTCATTTCTTACCAATACGAGAAACTTATACACTTGAACGCCTTGCTCAGATGTACATAAACGAGATTGTAAGATCGCATGGTATGCCAAGATCCATAGTTTCGATCGAGACCCAAGATTCACTTCACGATTTTGGGTTAGTTTACAAAAAGCTATGGGCACGGATTTACGATTTAGTTCTAAGATATCATCCTCGCATTTGACGGGCAAATGGAGAGGACGATTCAAACTCTTCAAGATCTATTAAGACTCGTGTCCTCGATTTCAAGGAAGTTGGGACAAGTTCTTACCATTGGTGGAGTTTTCCTACAACAACAGCTTATCAAGCAAGTATCGCATGGCTCCATTCAAGCGCCAGATGGAAGAAAATGTCGCTCTCCAAAGATGGGATGAGGTGGGTGAAGCAACGTTGTTGGGACCGTGAGTTGGTACGTATGACTACGTACAAAAGATTCAAACGATCCGACAACGATAAAAAACCTCACAAGATCGATAAAAGAGTTATGCCGATCTTCATCGAAAGGACGTGGAATTCGATATAGAGATCATGTGTTGTTACGTGTTCGCTCCATGGAAAGGAGTTACTTAGATTTGGAAAGAGAGGAAAGCTCAATCTCGATTCATCTACCCATTTTAATCCTCGATCGAGTAGGAACCGTGGCCTATAGACTCGCTTTTACCGCCAAGTATGTCTCGTGTTCATAACGCTTTTCACATATCCATGTTACGTAAATATGTGGAAGACCCAACCACATTATCGAAGTTAGAACCGGATTTAAATAATGGAAGATTTGACGATGAAGAGGTTCCTGCTCAAATCTTGATAAGAAGGAACATATTCTACGCACCAAGGTTATACCTCAAGTCAAAGTTTTCATGGAGAAACCACGATGTCGAGGAAATGACTGGGAGTTAGAATCAAATGAAATCAAGGTATCCTTACCTCTCTTCGACATACCGTGTACGCATTCTAATTTCGAGGGCTAAATTTCATAAGAAGGGAGGTTGTAAGACCCCAACTTTTTGAATAAAGATGAATTTTTCTATATTTATCATTTTTGAATATTATGGAATAAATTTAATATAATGTTATAGTTGTGGGTAATATTTATAAATTCGCAAAGTACGCAAGTTGTTATATTATATTCGATTGGGTCTGGGAATATTCGCTTTTAGCAGGAATATTCGCATATAACCACAACAATCATTGGTGGACCCCACAATGTAATTATCATTTGATCGAGAAAACGACAAAAATATTTTTATAAAAATAACTACGGAAGTTTTACCATTGATATCGCTGAACTACTCTTAAGTAGTAAAAGTACAAGAATACGCGTGGTTGCATAAGCAAGAAGCACACCAGTATTGATTATCGATGCTTACGTGAGAAGTCATTAGCATTTTGTTCAATTATCGCTATATAGAATTGTTGTGATAAGATCTCACGTTATTTGATTCAATTATTGTTTATATTTTATATATTGTTAAAATCAATAATTGAGACGACAAAGTTATTAATATTATTATTTGCAATATTAACGATGTCTGTAAGTTTTCACAAGGAGAGGTTTGGTCACCTAATTGCGCTACCAATAGGAGAAATCTTTATCGAAAGCCCCTCTTCCCGGGAACGAATTGGTCGATTAATATTGTGAATTATAATAAAGATGATAAATGTTGTTAAAATTATTAAGGTGATTTTTATAAAGTTTGCTTATTTTATGGATTCCTATTTACCCAATTTTCAAAATATTAGGTAGAAAATTTTTATAAAGGTGGGGCCTACATGTGGGGACCACATATGGGGCCCACATGTGATGTATGAAATCTAAAAATTGGGTGGGATTTGATATTCACGTGGAGGAGATATAATTATTATTATATATATATATATATATATATATGATATGATTTGGGAGGAGGAAATTTTATTATTATATATATATATATATATATATATATATTTGATAGTGGATTTTTGGGTGGAAGAAAGTTTTATTATTATTATATATATATATTTGATAATGGATGTATAAGTGATAAAAGTTATTATTATTATTATTATATATATATATATATATATATATATAATGGATTTGGTGATAGTTTTATTATATTATATATATATATATTATATTATATTTAAAAGTTTTATGGACCGTCCGATTAAAAGTGAATCAACTGGATCGCTCAGAATTAGTTACTATGCAATCCATTCTTCTATAAATGTAAGCTCATTCCTTCATTATTTTTACTTAATTCACCGAAACTCTAGAGAGAGAAAAATTATAGAGAAACTAGAAAAAAGATTTCGCTACTTAACTACTCTTATATTCAGCTTTTTTTTACTAAGTAAGTGGGTGTTATTTTTTCTTATTCATGAAGAGAACTTCGTTGTTATTCCATTATTTATTATTCTCGTTGAATAACTCAGATACGCTGCTACCCTATACTTGGTGACATTCTTCTATTATTCCATTCTTTATTATTCTCGTTTGAATATCCTCGTCTCAGGCGCTTTACGCCACCGGATTCCGTTCCCTTTTTATTATTATTCTCGTTGAATATCCCGTCTCGCTTTACTTACACTTAATTCGATTCGTTCCATTATTTATTATTCTCGCTGAATATCCCGTCTCAAGTTTTTTACGCCGACCGTTCCATTCCATTTATTATTATTCGCTTGAATATCCCGCATGCATGTAATTTTACACCGACCGGTTCCATCCTATTTATTATTCGTTGAATAACTCCGTTTATGCGCGGTCTATCGCATGCACGGTGATTTCTTTTGTTATTCCATTCTTTATTATACTCAATTGGTTAAAGTTTTGACTTCTATACTCCATGAAATTAGTAGAATATCCTCGATATTTGCGCTTCATCCAAAGATCTTTTCATGGAAATATTCTTTCGATCATTCTTGAATTTTACTCTACAAAGCAAAGATCATGTCGATAATTTGGACATTATTAGTTCTGGATAAATTAATTTTGAACTTGTTTTATCAATTCTTATATCATTGTCATCATCCTCATGTTTATATTATTTGAAAGTCATCTGTATTCAGTAGTGTATAGATGGACTTGGTATGATTATGACTGTGGATTATTCGGTGTAATCATGACCGTAATGTTACAAATGATGTGGTAAAAGTCCTCATTGGCCCGAGAGTGCATCGATGGACTTGTTGGCATGATCATGACCATTAATGAATACACAAATATTCTCGCCAGTAGTGCATGGATAATTGTGGTCGTGATACTAAAGAATATCCTCGTCAGAAAAGCAAGGGTGATTCGATGATGTGGATTATTTATTGTCGAGTCTCAATGATAAAAGTGATGAAAAACTTTTAAATCATAAAAGATAGTAGATTTTATTTTCTACTGAATTTTTAATGGATTGCTTGTTCACCGCAGCTTAAACTTGATGTCTATTATATTTTATCGCTTAATATTGTTGGAGACTAATGATAATTTATTCGCATTATCTTAGTCATAATATTTTTATCGGGCTAGTTGAGCTCACCCTTTCTTTCACCGTTCTCTTCAGAAATGAGAATATAGCCGGGACTTAGCTCTGGGGAATGGAGTGATGGTCCAGAGGATAAGATTAGTAGTCCTCACTATTCTGTGAAATAGTGTGATAATAATTGTAATGAGGACTCCTTTTGAGTTCAGATAATCTCTAGTAGACAATATTTGTATTCAAACTCACAGCTTTATGTTTTGTCGTATTGCATATTATAATCAGATTAGTAAGTTGTATTTGAATTTTGTACCATGTATCCTCATGCACCCAAGATGGGTGATGTATACCTAATTTTGGGGGCGCCACAGCTTGGTATCAAAGCTTAGGATATGATCCTCGCTAAGATGTGAGACTAGAACTAGGAGGGAGAGACGGGAATTCTTCGCTAGTATGACCTACTTAAATTTATTTTGTATTTAAATTGGTTGGTCGAGTTTAGAGATAATATGTTATATGTCAATTAACCTTTGTTTTGTGGCAAGATCTAAAAATGACATCCGAGAATGTTGAGAATAGCAATGGAGCACAAGAGACCGCTGAGTCTCCACATATCAATAATCGTGAGAATGTGCATCAAGAAGGCGCATAATCCTCATGCAAACAACAACACCGACTAAAATGATGAACGATGGATTGTTTCAGAGGCTTTATGCAATTCATGCAACATCAAAGCAGAGCGGCCTCATCCAAAATGTAGGTGGAAACATCGAAACTCTCTGACGGCCACCGCTAAACAGCTTCAAGGAGCCGGGACCACCCGAGTTTAAGGAGAGCCAAAACCACTTAAGGTGTGAAGCATGGATAAAGTAGATCACCAAGATATTTGATGTCTTGGGATGCTCCGAGGAGCAAAAGGTTTCCTTCGCCACCTTTATGTTTGCGCGAGAGAGGCAGACATCGGTGGGAATCAGAAACGTACTCAACCGCCGCAGATCAAGATGTCTTGGGAGAAGTTCCAAGAACTATTCAACGACAAATACTTTCCCGAAAGTATTCGTCACACGAAAGAGGTGGAGTTTATCAAATTGGAGCAAAATAATACGACCGTGTCGCAATACGAGGCAAAATTTTATGAGTTATCCCTTTCTTGCATCCCATTTGGTGGATAATGAAGAGAGAATGACGTTAATGTTTTTAAGAGGTTTGAAAGTCGAGATACGCCAACATCTTATTTCTCATAAACCGTGGTTTGTATTCAGATGTTGTAAATAGGGCTCGCTATTGGTGGAGCGCGATAACGAGTCAACGCAACCAAAAGAGAGCAAACAAAAAAATGATAATACTAAAGGAGATTAGCCATCAAGCCAATGACAACAAACGTGGAGGGAATCAACATGCCGTAAATGGTAACCACTTTGTGGTAATCATGGCCAAAACAATAAGAATGGACATTTCAAGAAGAGGAGATTCAACAAATGATGGAAAGACGCCAAGACCAAAGACCCGTTGTTAAGGAAGGAGAAACCACCACCTATCATATGCTTCAAATGCGAGGGAGGGACACATCACCAAATTGCGCGATGCCATCCAAAGCATGTTATAATTGTGGAAGAGAAGGTCACTTAGCCCGATTTTGTCGCTCACCAAGACAAGTTCAAAGCTAGGATGGAGGCACCAAAGGTCATCCCGTAAAAGTCAAAGCCAAGAGTGCAAAGGAGAGCATTTGTTGTGACCTCCCAGAAAGCAAGGAACCCGAATGAGGTCATCACGGGTAAGCTTATCATAAACTCTAAATAAGTCTATACTTTATTTGATACCGGTTCTACCCATTCTTTTATTTCTCCTACTTGCGCCAACGATTAAATTTGACTCGAGAAATTAGACTTTGACTTATCTGTGAAACTCCGCTGGGAGAAACCTTCATTACATCCAATCGCTTATAAGTCTTGTTTGGTTCAAGTTGGTACCCACACATTACCTCGTCGATCTTATTTCATTAAAAATACTTGCATTTGATGTAATTCTAGGATTGATTGGTTAACTACTCATCATGCAAAAATTGATTATTTTCGTAAGGTTGTTAGCTTTCATATTCCTAATCAACCTATTATGCTAATTCAAGCAACCAAACCATTAAAATCAATCATCGCTCATCTCAAGCCATAAAGCTATTCGCTTATTGAAAAACGGATGTCAAGCTTTCTTAGCTCACGTCACGGATCTAAACAAAAATACGCCAATTTTGAATAATATTTCTATTGTTAATGAATTTCCGACGATTCTCAAGAACTTCCCCGCCTACCCTCGTAGAGCGTGAAATTGAATTTTGTATCGAATTTGAACCCTAAGACAAAACCCATTTCCAAAGCCCCATATCGAATGGCTCCTATTGAACTTCGTGAGTTAAAGACCCAACCGCAGGAATTGTTAGACATCGGCTTTATTCGCCCTAGTACTTCTCCTTGGGGTGCTCCCTGCTCTATTCGTGAAGAAGAAAGATGGGAGTATTCGATTTTGTATTGATTATCTGGAGTCAATCATGTCACCATCAAAATAGGTACCCATTGCCACGTATTGATGACCCGTTTGACCTGGGCCATTGCAAGGAGCCAAATTCTTTTCAAAGATCGATCTTCGCTCCGGATATCACCAATTGAAGATTAGAACCGATGACATTCCAAAGACGGCCGTAACTCCTAAGACGGCATTATGAATTCCTAGTCATGTCCTTTCGATCGACTAATGCCCCGCCGCCTTCATGGATATGATGAACCGAGTATTCAAGGAATATTTGGATCACTTTGTGGTCGCTTCTTTATTGATGACATCCTTATATATTCCAAAAGCCGTGAAGATCATGAGGAACACTTGAGGTCGACACTCCAAAAGCTTCGTGAATACAAGCTTTATGCCAAGTTGAAGAAATGCGAAGTTCGCTTCGAGGAAGTAGCATCCTCTTGGGCACGTGGTATCAAGTCATGGAATATCCGTTGACCCAAAGAAAGATGAAGCTATTCAAAGTGGGAGCAACCTAAATCAAATGATCAAGTACGTAGCTTTCTCGGCTTAGCAAGTTATTATCGGAGATTCGTAGAAGGATTTTTCTAATCGCTACTCCACTAACTCAAACCGACTCGAAAGATACAAAGTTGGTTGGAGCGAGGAATGTGAGAAGAGTTTTCAAGAACTCAAGAAGAGACTCATTTCAAAGACTGCTCGACAATACCATCCGTTCTGAGGGATTTGTCATCTACAAAGTGATGCTTCAGCAAAGGGTTAGGATGTGTTCTCATGCAACATGGGAAAGTCATAGCTTTACGCCTCACGACAACTCAAAGAATATGAGAGGAATTATCCTACTCATGATCTAGAGTTAGCAAATTGTTGTCTTCGCACTTAAAATTTGGAGGCATTACTTGTATGGGGAGAAAGTGGAGATCTTTACTTGATCATAAAAGCCTCAAATATTTCTTCACTCAAAAGGAACTCAACACGCGACAACGACGCTGGCTTGAACTATTGAAAGATTATGATCATACCATCCAATACCATCCTGGAAAAGCGAACGTGGTAGCCGACGATCGAAAGTAAGATCATATGCGGTACGAAAAGTAATATTGTCAACGCAAAGGCCCATTTTGTATGACTTGCAAAGGATGGAGATAGAGATAAAGACTCTGTGGACCCACGTGATGATGGAAAATATACGAGTAGAACCGACTTTAATTGATAAAATTAAAGTCGCCAAGTTACGCATCCGGAGCCGATGCGATGAGGAAGAAAGTGCAAGAAGGTGCTACGCCGAAAGCAAGAATCGATGAAGAAGGAATACTTCGAGTCAACTCTGCACTTTGTGTTCCTAACGACCTTCGATTTAAAGTATAAAATCATGATGGAGGCGCACAACACACCGCTTGCAATCCATCTCGGGAGTACCAAATGTATCATGATCTTCGACATACATTTTGGTGGGGCAATATGAAGAGAGAGATAGCTTGTTTATCTCAAGGTGTCTAACGTGTCAACGAAAGTTAAGGTGGAGCATCAAGTACCAAAAGGTCCATTGCAACCACTTGAAATTCCGTAATGGAAGTGGGAGCACATTACCATGGATTTCAAGCATCGGTCTTCCCAAGGTTTCTCAAGGCATTGATGCAATTTGGGTCATTGTTGATAGATCGACCAAATCGCTTTCATTTCTTACCAATACGAGAAACTTATACACTTGAACGCCTTGCTCAGATATACATAAACGAGATTGTAAGATCGCATGGTATGCCAAGATCCATAGTTTTCGATCGAGACCCAAGATTCACTTCACGATTTTGGGTTAGTTTACAAAAAGCTATGGGCACGGATTTACGATTTAGTTCAAAGATATCATCCTCGCACTGGACGGACAATCGGAGAGGACTATTCAAACTCTGAAGATCTATTAAGACTCGTGGTCCTCGACTTCAAGGGAAGTTGGGACAAGTTCTTACCATGGTGGAGTTTTCCTACAACAACAGCTTATCAAGCAAGTATCGCATGGCTCCATTCAAGCGCCAGTATGGAAGAAAGTGTCGCTCTCCAAAGATGTTGGGATGAGGTGGGTGAAGCAACGTTGTTGGGACCGAGTTGGTACGTATGACTACTTAAAAAGATTCAAACGATCCGACAACGTATAAAACCTCACAAGATCGATAAAAGAGTTATGCCGATCTTCATCGAAAGGACGTGGAATTCGATATAGAGATCATGTGTTGTTACGTGTCGCCTCCATGGAAAGGAGTTACGAGATTTGGAAAGAGAGGAAAGCTCAATCCTCGATTCATCGGCCCATTTTTAATCCTTGATCGAGTAGGAACTGTGGGCCTATAGACTCGCTTTTACCGCCAAGTATGTCTCGTGTTCATAACGCTTTTTCACATATCCATGTTACGTAAATATGTGGAAGACCCAACCACATTATCGAAGTTAGAACCGGATGAAATAGCGGAAGATTTGACATATAAAGAGGTTCCTGCTCAAATCTTGGATAAGAAGGAACATATTCTACGCACCAAGGTTATACCTCAAGTCAAAGTTTTGTGGAGAAACCACGATGTTGAGGAAATGACTGGGAGTTAGAATCAAATGAAATCAAGGTATCCTTACCTCTTCGACATACCTGTGTGTATCGCCCTAATTTCTCGAGGGCTTAAATTTCTTAAGAAGGGGAGGTTGTAAGACCCCAACTTTTTGAATAAAGATGAATTTTTCTATATTTATCATTTTGAATATTATGGAATAAATTTAATATAATGTTATAGTTGTGGGTAATATTTATAAATTTTCGCAAAGTACGCAAGTTGTTATATTATATTCGATTGGTGGAGAATATTCGCTTTTTAGCATGGAATATTCGCATAACAACGAAAATCATTGGTGGACCCCACAAATGTAATTATTCATTTGATCGAGAAAACGACAAAAATATTTTTATAAAAATAACTACGGAAGTTTTACCGCTGATAATGTTGAACTACTCTTGTAGTAAAAGTACAAAGAATACGCTGTGGTCAGCATAAGTATAGTACACGGTATTGATTATCGATGCTTACGTGAGAAGTCATTCGCTATTGTTCAATTATTGCTATAGTAATTGTTGATAAGATCTCACGTTATTTGATTCAATTATTGTGGATATTTTATATATTATTAAAATCAATAATTGAGACGACAAAGTTATTAATATTATTATTTCGCAATATTAACGATGTCTAGAAGTTTCGTCAAGGAGAGGTTTCGTCACCTAATTACGCGCCAATAGGGAGAAATCCTTACTAGAAAGCCCCCTCTTTACTGGGAACGACCTGGTCGATTAATATTGTGAATTATAATAAAGATGATAAATGTTGTTAAAATTATTAAGGTAATTTTTATAAAGTTTGCTTATTTTATGGATTCCTATTTACCCATTTTTCAAAATATTCTAGAGAAAATTTTTATAAAGGTGGGGCCCACATGTGGGGACCCATATATGGGGCCCACATGTGATGTATGAAATCTGAAAATTGGGTGGGGATTTGATATTCACGTGGAGGAGTATAAATATTATATATATTATATATATATATATATATATATATATAGTGGATTTTGGGTGGAGGAAAAATTTTATATATATATATATATATATATATATATATATATATATTTGATAGTGTATTTTGGGTGGAGGAAAGTTTTATTATTATATATATATATATATATATATATATATATATATATTTGATAGTGGATGTTGGTGGAAGAAAGTTTTATATATATATATATATATATTTATATATTTGATAGTGAATTTTGGTGGAGAAAGTTTTATTATTTTATATATATATATATATATTATATTATATTATATTTAAATGTTTTATGGACCGTCCAATTAAAAGTGAATCAATCTGGATCGTTCAGGAATTTATTACTATGCAATCCATTCATCTATAAATAGAAGCTCATTCCTTCATTATTTCTTATGAATTCACTGAAACTCCAGAGAGAAAAATTATAGAGAAACTATAGAAAAGATTTCTGCTACTTAACTACTCTTATATTCAGTTCTTTTACGGTAAGTGATGTTATTTGTTGTACTCATGAAGAGAACTTCTGTTATTCCATTATTTATTATTCTCGTTGAATAACTCAGTATACGCTGGCTACCCTATACATGGTGACATTCTTCTAATATTCCATTCTTTTATTATTCTCGTTGAATATCCTCGTCATATGTTTTACGCTCGGATTCGGTTCCATTATTTATTATTTTGTTGAATATCCTCGCTTCAGGCTGAATTTTACGCCGACCTCGATTTCCATTATTTATTATTCTCGTTGGAATATCTCGTCTCAAGTGCGCTTTTATTATTCTGCTTGGACTTCGGTTCCATCCTTTATTATTTCGTTGAATAACCCGCCTCATGCGATCTATCGCATTTATGGTGATTTCTTTTGTTATTCCATTCTTTATTATACTCAGTTGGTTAAAGTTTTGACTTCTATACTCCATGAAATTAGTAGAATATCCTCGATATTTGCGCTTCATCCAAAGATCTTTTCATGGAAATATTCTTCCGATCATTCTTGAATTTTACTTTACAAAGCAAAGATCATGTCGACAATTTGGACATTAGTAGTTCTTGGACAAATTAATTCTTGAACTTGTTTTATTGAATTCTTATATCATTGTCATCATCCTCATGTTTATATTATATTGAAAGTCATCTGTGGGCTCAGAAGTGCATAGATGGACTTGGTATGATTACGACTGTGGATTATTTAGGTGTAATCACGACCGTAATGTTACAAATGATGTGGTAAAAGTCCTCATTGGCCCGTAGTGCATTGATGGACATTTGTTGGCATGATCATGACCATTAATGAATACACAAATATTCTGGCCCAGAGTGTATGGATAATTGTGGTCGTGATACTAAAGAATATCCTCGCCTTAGTGTAGGGGTGATTCGATGATGTGGATTATTTATTGTCGAGTCTCGCCGATATAAAAGTGATGAAAAACCTTTTAATCATAAAAGATAGTATATTTTATTTTCTACTTGACTCTTTTAATGGATCGCTTGTTCACCGCAGCTTAAACTTGATGTCTATTATATTTTATCGCTTAACATTGTTGGAGACTAATGATAATTTATTCTCGCATTATCTTAGTCATAATATTTTTATCGGGCTAGTTGAGCTCACCCTTTCTTTCACTATTCTCTTCGTGAAATGAGAATATAGCTTGGATTTAGTCTGGGAACCGGAGTGATGGTCCCGAGGATAAGCATTAGTAGTCCTCACTATTCTCGTGAAATAGTGTGATAATAATTGTAATGAGGACCTTTTGAGTTTGTATAATCTCTAGTAGACAATATTTGTATTCAAACTCACACAGTTATGTTTTGTCGTATTGTACACTACGCTAATTTGTAAGTTGTATTTGAATTCGCGCACTATGTATCCGCAGACCCAAGATGGGTGATATATACCTAATTTTGGGGCGCCACGGTTGGTATCAAAGCTTAGGATATGATCCCCGGCTAAGATGTGAGACTAGAACTAGGAGGAGGAGAGACGGGAATTCCTTAAGCTAGTATGACCTACTTACATTTATTTTGTATTTAAATTGGTTGGTTAGAGTTTAGAGATAGTATGTTACATGTCAATTAACCTTTGTTTTGTGGCATTATCTGAAAATGACATCCGAAAATGTTGAGAATAACAATGGAGCAGAAGAGACCGTTGAGTCTCCACATATCAATAATCAGGAGAATGTGCATTAGGAAGGCGACAATCCTCATGCAAACAATAACACTGACCAAATGATGAATGATGGATTGTTCAGAGGCTTTATGCAAATTCACGAAAAAGAAAGAGAGCGGCTCGTCCAAAATGTAGGTGGAAACACTGAAACTCTCGGGTGGTCACCGCTAAGCAGTTTAAGGAGCTGGGACCACCGGAGTTTAATGTAGAGCCAAAACCACTTATGGCGGAAGCATGGATAAAGCAGATCACCAAGATATTTGATGTCTTGGGATACTCTGAGGAGCCAAAGGTTCCCTTTGCCGCTTTTATGTTGCGTGAAGAGGAGACTTCGTGGGAATCAGTAAAACGTACTCTCAACCCGCCGATCAAGATGTCTTGGGAGAAGTTTCAAGAGCTGTTCAACGACAAATACTTTCCTGAAAGTATTTGTCACATGAAGGAGGTGGAGTTTATCAAATTGGAGCAAAACAATATGACCAGGTGTCGCAATACGAGGCAAAATTTGCGGAGTTATCCCGGTTCATGCCCCACTCTGGTGGATAATGAAGAGAGAATGGCGCGAATGTTTTTAAAAGGTTTGAAGTCGGAGATACGTCAACATCTTATTTCTCATAAACCGTGTTTGTATTCGGATGTTGTAAATAGGGCTCATTGGTGGAGTGCGATAACGAGTCAACGCAACCAAAAGAGAGCAACCAAGAAAATGATAATACCAAAGGAGAGCAAATATTGAAGCGGTGACAACAAGCGTGGAGGGAATCAACAAAGCGAAATGGTAACCACTTCTTGGTAATCTGGGCCAAAATAATAAGAATGGATATTTCAAGAAGAGGAGATTCAACAATGATAGAAAGACATCAAGACCAAAGACCGTTGTTAAGGAAGGAGAAAGACCACCTATCATATGCTTCAAATGCGAGGGGAGGGACACACATCACCAAATTATGCGATGTCGTCCAAATCATGTTATAATTGTGGAAGAGAAGGTCACTTAGCCCGATTTTTGTCGTTCATCGAAGACAAATTCATTAGGATGGAGGCACCAAAGGTCGTCCCGTAAAAGTCAAAGCCGATAAAGGCAAGGAAGAGCATTTGTTGTGACCTCCCGAAAGCAAGGAACCCGAATGAGGTCATCACGGGTAAGCTTATCATAAACTCTAATAAGTCTATACTTTATTTGATCTGGGTTCTACCCATTCTTTTATTTCTCCTACTTTGCGCTCAATGATTAAATTTGACTCAGAGAAATTAGACTTTGACTTATCTGTGGAAACTCGGTTGGGAGAAACCTTCATTACATCCACAGGTTTATAAGTCTTGTTTGGTTCAAGTTGGTACCCACACATTACCCGTCGATCTTATTTCATTAAAAATACTTGCATTTGATGTAATTCTAGGATGGATTCGTTAACTACTCATCATGCAAAAAATTGATTATTTTCGTAAGGTTGTTAGCTTTCATATTCCTAATCGACCTATTATGCAATTCAAGCAACCAAACCATTAAAATCAATCATCGTCATCTCAAGCCATAAAGCTATTCGTTTATTGAAAAAAACGGATGTCAAGCTTTCTTAGCCCACGCCTTTGATCTAAACAAAAATATATGAGCTTTTGAATAATATTTCTATTGTTAATGAATTTCCGACGACACGAAGAACTTCTGGCCTCTTGTAAGACCTCAACTTTTATAAATAAAGATGAATTTTTCTATAAATATTATTTTGAATATTATGGAATAAATTTGATATAATGTTATAGTTGTGGGTAATATTTATAAATTTTTGCAAAGTATGCAAGTTGTTTATAAAATATTCGTTTGGTGGGAAATATTCTTTTGTTAGGGAATATTCGATACAACGGCTCAATCATTGGTGGACCCCATAACAGAATTATTGTCGGATTGAGAAAACGACAAAAATATTTTATAAAAATAACGGCGGTTATTGATTATTGATGCTTACGTGAGAAGTCACTCAATTTATGCTTAATTATTACTACAAGAATTCCGCATCATATCTCTTATATTATTGATTCAATTATTGTCACAAAGATCATCTCGTATAATATGTTATAGTATTAAATCAATAATTGAGACGACAAGTTATAAATGATTAATAATTGTTGAAAGATTAAATATGTGTTGATTAAAAATAAAATGATTTGTGGTAAGTTTGATTATTTTATGGGGCTCTATATGTCATCATCTAAGAGTTTCTTCATCAATAGTAATTACCTTTGTGAATAGTAATTACCTTCATCAATAGTATTTACCTTCAATCATAGTAATTACTTTCATCAATAAGTAATTACCCTTGTGAATAGTAATTACCTTCGTCAATAGTAATTACCTTGTGAATAGTAATTACCTTCGTCAATAGTAATTACCTTTACCAGACGTCGAACCACTAGTCGTTTCACATTACAAAGCGCCGAACCACTTGTCGTTTCACATTACAAAGCGCCGAACCACTTGTCGCTTCACATTATAAAAGCGCCAAAACCACTTTTCTTTTCACATCATCGGTCGTCAAGCCACTTGCGCTTTTCATCTACGGCGGTGCTAAGCTAGAAATCTTCTATAAATAGAGGCCTAGTGCTTCATTATTTTTCACTTAATTCATTCAAGCTATATAGAGAGAAAGTATAGAGAGAATAAGAGAGAAAGAAGAAGAGTATTTTGTTACTTACAATCGCTTTGCAGATTCAATCTCCTACCAAAAGTAAGGGTGTTATTATTTCTTATTCATGAAGAGAACTGTTGTTATTCCATTGCTTATTATTCATTGGAATAACTTTGATACGCTGGGTTTACCCTATACTTGGTGACATTCTTCTATTATTCGTTGGAACATCCTGTCATGTGTTTTACACCGGGACCGGTTCCGCCTTTTATTATTATTATTCGTAGAACATCCATGCATGTGTTTTACACAGGATTCGGTTTAAAATCTTATTATTATTCGTTGGAACATCCTCGTTTATGTGTTTTACAGGACCGGGTTCCGTCTTATTATTATTACATTGGAACATCCCGTCGGTGTGTTTTACACCGGACTGGTTAAAATCTTTATCATTCGTTAGAATATCCTTAATATTTGCGTTTCATCCAAAGATCTTTTCATGGAAATATTCTTCCGATCATTCTTGAATTTTACTCTACAAAACAAAGATCATGTTGACAATTTTGACGTTAATAATTCTCGGATAAAATAATTCTTGAACTTGTTTTATTGAATTCTTATATCATTGTCATCATCCTCATGTTTATATTTTTTTTAAAGTCATCTGTGGCCTGTAGTACATAGATGGACTTGGTATGATTATGACCAGAGACTATTCGGTGTAATCATGACCGTAATGTTACAAATGATGTGGTAAAAATCCTCATTGGTAGTAGTGCATTGATGGACGAGTTGTTGGCATGATGATCATGACTATTAATGAATACACAAATATTCTTGGCCCGTAGTGCATGAATAATTGTGGGTCGTGATACTAAAGAATATCCTCGGCTAGTAGTGCGAGTGGGTGATTCGATGATGTGGAGTATTTATTAAAGTTTCGAGTCTCGGCTATAATAATTGATGAAAAACCTTTTAAAACCTAAAAGATAGTAGACTTTATTTTTTACTTGACTCTTTTAATGGATCAGATATTCAGCTGCAGATTAAACCGGTTGTCTATTGTATTTTATCGGTTTAACATTGTTGAAGACTATTGATAATTTATTCTCGCATTATCTTAGTCATAATATTTCTTATTGGGCTAGTTGAGCTCACCTTTCTTTCACCGTTTCTTCGTGAAATGAGAATATATTTGGGACTAGCCTGGGAAACGAGTGATGGTCTCAAGATAGCATTAGTAGTCCCTCACTATTCCGTGAAATAGTGTGATAATAATTGTAATGAGGACTCCTTTTTGAGTTTGTATAATATCTAGTAGACGATATTTGTATTTAAACTCACGCTTTATGTCAGATATTATACCTACGCTTATGTTAGTAAGTTGTATTTAAATTTCAGCACCATGTAAGTGGCGCACCCAAGATGGGTGATGTATACCTAATTTTGGGGGCGCCACACTTGGTATCGAGCTTAGAGATATGATCCCCAGCTAAGATGTGAGAATAGTACTAGGAGGGGAGAGACGGAATACCTTCGCTAGTATGACCTACCTAAGTTTATGTGCTATTTTATTGGTTGGTCGAAGATAGGAATAATTTGTTACACGTCAATTAACCTTTTGTTTTGTGGCAAGATCTCAAAATGACATCCGAGAATGTTGAGAATAGCAATGGAGCGCAGCGATCGTTGATTCACCACATATCAATAATCGAGGATAATGTGCATCGGGAAGGCGAAAATCCTCGCAAAACAACAACATGACCAAATGATGAATGATCAAATGTTCGAGTCTTTATGCAATTTATGCAACAAAGAAAGTAGAGCGACTCTCGGCCCAAAACGTAGGTGGAACACGAAAAACTCTCGGCGGTCACCGCTAAACAATTCAAGGAGCCTGGGACCACCGAGTTTAAGGAGAGCCAAAACCACTTCGCGGAAGCATGGATAAAGCAGATTACCAAGATATTTGATGTCTTGGGATGCTCCGAGGAGCAAAAGGTTCCTTTCACGCTTTTATGTTGCGCGAGAGGCTGAGACATCTTGGTGGGAATTCCAGAAAACGTACTCAACTCGGCTTGCATCAAGATATCTTGGGAGAAGTTCCAGAGTCATTCAACGACAAATACTTTCCGAAAGTATTCGCCACATGAAGGAGGTGGAGTTAATCAAGTTGGAACAAAACAATATGACCGTGTCGCAACACGAGGCAAAATTTGCATGAGTTATCACGGGTTTCGGCCCCACTTGGTGGATAATGAAGAAGAGAATGTCGCGAATGTTTTAAGAGGTTTGAAGTCGGGAGATACGCCAACATCTTATTTCTCATAAACCGTGTTTGTATTCAGATGTTGTAAATAGGGCTCGATTAGTGGAGCGATAACGAGTCAATGCAACTAAAAGAGACCGGTAAGCAAAATTATAATACCAACAGAGTAGTCATCGGGCGGTGACAAAAAAGCGTGGAGGGAATCAACGGGCGATATGGTAACCACTTCGGTGGTAATCGTAAAAACAATAAGAATGGACATTTCAAGAAAAGGAGATTCAACAATGATGGAAAGACGTCAAGACCAAAGACCGTTGTTAAGGAAGGAGAAAGACCACCTATCATATGCTTCAAATGCGGAGGAGAGGGACACATCGCCCAAAGCTGCGCCATGCCGTCCAAAGCATGTTATAATTGTGGAAGAGAAGGTCACTTAGCTCGATTTTGTCGCCATCAAGACAAATTCAGCTAGGATGGAGGCACCAAAGGTCATCCCGTAAAATTCAAAACCCAGAAGTGCAAGGAAGAAGCGTTTGTTGTGACCTCCAGAGAGCAAGGAACCCGAATGAGGTCATCACGGGTAAGCTTATCATAAACTCTAATGAAGTCTATACTTTATTTGATACCGGTTCTACCCATTCTTTATTTCTCCTACTTGGCTTTCATCGATTAAATTTGACTCAGGAGAAATTAGACTTTGACTTATCTCGTGGAAAGCTGCGTTGGGAGAAACCTTCATTACATCCAATTGCTTATAAGTCTTGTTTGGTTCAAATCAGTAACCTCACATTACTCGTCGATCTTATTTCATTAAAAATACTTGCATTTGACGCGTGATTCTAGGATTGATTGGTTAACTACTTATCATGCAAAAATTGATTGTTTTCGTAAGGTTGTTAGCTTTCATATTCCTAATCAACCTATTATGCGAATTCAAACGACCAAACCATTAAAATCAATCACGGCCATCTCAAGCCATAAAGCTATTCGCTTATTAAAAAACGGATGTCAAGCTTTCTTAGCTCATGTCACGATTTAAACAAAATACGCCGGTTTTGAACGATATTTCTATTGTTAATAAATTTCGACGATTCCTCAAGAACTTCCGCCTACCCAGAGCATGAAATTGAATTTTGTATCGACCTCGAACCCCAGACAAAACCTATTTCCAAAGCCCCATATCGAATGGCTCCTATTGAACTTCAGGAGTTAAAGACCCAACCGCAGGAATTGTTTAGACATGGCTTTATTCATCCTAGTACTTCTCCTTGGGGTGCTCTGTTTCTATTCGTGAAGAAAAAGATGGGTGTATGCGACTTTGTATTGATTATCGGAGTTGAATCTTGTTACCATCAAAAATAGGTATCCATTGCCACGTATTGATGACCCTATTTGACCGATTAGTAAGGAGCCAAATTCTTTTCAAAGATTGATCTTCGTTAGGATATCACCAATTGAAGATTAGAATCAACGACATTCCAAAGACTCCGCCGTAACTCGAAGACGGGCATTATGAATTCCTAGTCATGTCCTTTGGATTGACTAATGCTCCCGCCGCCTTCATGGATATGATGAACCGAGTATTCAAGGAATATTTAGATCACTTTGTGGTCGTCTTTATTGATGACATCCTTATTTATTCCAAAAGCCGTGAAGATCATGAGCAACACTTGAGGTCGACACTCCAAAAGCTTCGTGAATATAAGCTTTATGCCAAGTTGAAGAAATGTGAGTTCGGCTTGAAGAAGTAGCATTCCTTGGGCACGTGGTATCAAGTCATGGAATATCATTGACCCAAAGAAAGATTAAAGCTATTCAAAGTCGGGAACAACCTAAATCAATGATCGAAAGCACGTAGCTTTCTCGGTTTATTTGGTTATTATCGGAGATTCGTGGAAGGGTTTTCTCGAATCTCTACTCCATTGACTCAGCTAACTCGGAAAGATACAAAGTTCGGTTGGAGCGAAGAATGTGAGAGGAGTTTTCAAGAACTCAAGAGGAGACTTATTTCAGCACCTGTTCTGACGATACCATCTGGCTCAGATGGATTTGTCATCTACTGTGATGCTTCGGGCAAAGGGTTGGGATGTGTTCTCATGCAACATGAAAAAGTTATAGCCTATGCCTCGCGACAAGTCAAAGAATATGAGAGGAATTATCCTACTCATGATCTAGAGTTGGCAGTTGTTGTCTTTGCACTTAAAATTTGGAGGCATTACTTGTATGGGGAGAAAGTGGAGATCTTTACGGATCATAAAAGCCTCAAATATTTCTTCACTCAAAAGGAACTCAACATGCGACAACGACGTTGGCTTGAATCATTGAAAGATTATGATCATACCATCCAATACCATCCTCGAAAAGTGAACGTGGTAGCTGACGCATTGAGTAGAAAATCATATGCAAGCACGAAAAGCGATATTGTCAACGCAAATGCCAATTTTGTGTGACTTGCAATGGATGGAGATAGAGTTAAAGACTCGTGGACGCATGTGATGATAGAGAGATATCGAGTAGAACCGACTTTAATCGATAAAGTTAAAGTCGCTTCAAGCTCACGCACACGGAGCCGATGCTAAGATGAGGAAGAAAGTGCAAGAAGGTGCTATGCGGAAGCAAGAATCGATGAAGAAGGAATACTGAGTCAACTCCGCACTTTGTGTTCCTAACACCATGATTTAAATTATAATATCATGATGGAGGCGCATAACACACCATTTGCAATCCATCTGGGAGTACCAAAATGTATCATGATATTCGGTCATACATTTTGGTGGAGCAATATGAAGAGAGAGAGATATTTATTTATCTCAAGGTGTCTAACTTGTCAACGAAGTTAAAAGCGAGCATCAAGTACCAAAAGGTCCATTGCAACCACTTGAAATTCCGGAATGGAAGTGGGAGCACATTACCATGGATTTCGCACGGCTTTTCCTAAGGTTTCTCAAGGCATTGATGAGATTTGGGTCATTGTTGATAGATTGACCAAGTTCCGCCATTTCTTACCGACACGAGAAACTTATACACTTGAACGTCTTGCTCAGTATGTACATAAACGAGATTGTAAGATCGCATGGTATGCCTTAAGATCCATAGTTTTCGATCGAGACCCAAGATTCACTTCACGATTTTGGGTTAGTTTGCAAAAAGCTATGGGCACAGATTTCACGATTTAGCTCGGCATATCATCCTCGGGACGGACGGACAATGGAGAGGACTATCCAAACTCTTGAAGATCTATTAAGACTTTGTGTCCTTGATTTCAAGGGGAGTTGGGACAAGTTCTTACCATTGGTGGAGTTTTCCTACAACAAAAGCTTATCAAGCAAGTATTGGCATGGCTCCATTCAAGCGTTGTATGGAAGAAAGTGTCGTTCTCCAAAGATCTTTGGGATGAGGTGGGTGAAGCAACGTTGTTAGGATCTGGAGTTGGTACGCACGATCTACGGAAAAGATTCAAACGATCCGACAACGATAAAAAACATCACAAAATCGACATAAAAGAGTTATGCCGATCTTCATCGAAAGGACGTGGAATTCGATATAGGAGATCATGTGTTGTTAAGAGTTTCTCCATGGAAAGGAGTTACAAGATTTGGAAAGAGAGGAAAACTTAATCCTCGATTCATCGGTCCATTTTAATCCTCGATCGAGTAGGAATCGTGGCCTATAGACTCGCTTTCTACCGCCAAATATGTCTCGTGTTCATAACGCTTTTTCACATATCCATGTTACGTAAATATGTGAAAGACCCGAACCATATTATTGAGTTAGAACCGGGATTTAAATAGCGGAAGATTTGACGTATGAAGAGGTTCCTGCTCAAATTTTGATAAGAAGGAACATATTCTACGCTCCAAGGTTATACCTCAAGTAAAAAGTTTTGTGGAGGAACCACGATGTTGAGGAAATGACTTGGGAGTTAGAATCGAAATGAAATCAAGGTATCCTTACCTCTTCGACATACCAGTATCGCACACTAATTTCGAGGGCTTAAATTTCATAAGAAGGGAGGTTGTAAGACCCCAACTTTTATAAATAAAGATGAATTTTTCTATAAATATTATTTTTGAATATTATGGAATAAATTTGATATAATGTTATAGTTGTGGGTAATATTTATAAATTTTGCAAAGTATGCAAGTTGTTATAAAATATTCGTTTGGTCTGGGAATATTCTTTTTGTTAGGAATATTCTGACAACGACTCAATCATTGGTGGACCCATAATAGAATTATTGTTTGATTGAGAAAACGACAAAAATATTTTATAAAAATAATGGCGGAGGTGTTACCGTTAAACTCGTTGAACTACTACCGGTGGTAAAAGTACAAGAATACGCGAGGGTTGCATATAGTAGCACACCAGATTGATTATTGATGCTTACGTGAGAAGTCACTCACATTTATGCTTAATTATTGCTACAAGAATTCACGATCATATCTCTTATATTATTGATTCAATTATTGTCACAAGATCATCTCGTATAATATGTTATAGTATTAAATCAATAATTGAGACGACAAGTTATAAATGATTAATAATTGTTGAAAGATTAAATATGTGTTGATTAAAAATAAAATGATTTGTGGTAAGTTTGATTATTTTATGGGGGGCTCATATGTCATCATCTAAGAGTCTCTTCGTCAATAGTAATTACCTTTGTGAATAGTAATTACCTTCGTCAATAGTATTTACCTAACAATCAATAGTAATTACTTTCGTCAATAGTAATTACCCTTGTGAATAGTAATTACCTTCGTCAATAGTAATTACCCTTGTGAATAGTAATTACCTTAGTCAATAGTAATTACCTTTACCAGACGTCGAACCACTTGTCGTTTCACATTATAGGCGTCGAACCACTTGTTGTTTCACATTACAGGCGTCGAACCACTTGTCGTTTCACATTACAGGCGTCAAACCACTTTTCTTTTCACATCATCACCGTCAAGCCACTTGCCTTTTCACACGGCAGTGCTAAGCTAGAAATCTTCTATAAATAGAGGCCTAGTGCTTCATTATTTTCACTAATTCATTCAAGCTATAGAGAGAGAAAGTATAGAGAATAAGAGAGAAAGAAGAAGAGTATTTTGTTATTACACCGCCGTAGTATTCAATCTCCTACCAAAAGTAAGGGTGTTATTCTTTCTTATTCATGAAGAGAACTGTTGTTATTCCATCGCTTATTATTTTGTTGGAATAACTCAGATATCATGCCATTTACCCTATACTTGGTAACATTCTTCTATTATTCGTTGGAACATCCATGCTCTCGTGTGTTTTACACCGGACCGGTTAAAATCTTTTTATTATTATTTCGTTGGAACATCACGCTCGTGTGTTTTACAGGACTCGGTTCCGCCTTTATTATTATTCGTTGGAACATCCCGCTCATGTGTTTTACAGGACACCGGGTTCCGCCTTATTATTATTCTATTGGAACATCCTGCTGTGTGTTTTACAGGACTGGTTCCCGTCTTTATCATTCGTTAGAATATCCTTGATATTTGCGTTTCATCCAAAGATCTTTTCATGGAAATATTCTTCGATCATTCTTGAATTTTACTCTACAAAACAAAGATCATGTTGACAATTTGGACGTTAATAATTCCTCGGATAAAATAATTCTTGAACTTGTTTTATTGAATTCTTATATCATTGTCATCATCCTCATGTTTATATTTTTTAAAGTCATCTCGTGGCACGTGGTGCATAGATGGACTTGGTATGATTATGACCGAGAGACTATTGATGTAATCACTTGACCGTAATGTTACAAATGATATGGTAAAAATCCTCGATTGGGTCAGAGTGCATTGATGGATGCTTGTTGGCATGATCATGACCATTAATGAATACACAAATATTCTCGCCCGTAGTGCATGAATAATTGTGGTCGTGATACTAAAGAATATCCTTGGTAGTAGTGCGTGGGTGATTCGATGATGTGGAATATTTATTAAAGTCGAGTCTCAACTATAATGTTGATGAAAACCTTTTAAAACCTAAAAGATAGTAGACTTTATTTTCTACTTGACTCTTTTAATGGATCGTATATTCCGGCCGCAGTTAAACTAGTTGTCTATTGTATTTTATCGGGTTCACATTGTTGAAGACTATTGATAATTTATTTCGCATTATCTTAGTCATAATATTTCTTCTCGGGCTAGTTGAGCTCACCCTTTCTTTCTTTTGTTCTCTTCGTGAAATGAGAATATATTGGGACGCAGTCTGGGAAACGAGTGATGGTCCTCGAAGATAGCATTAGTAGTCCTCACTATTCGTGAAATAAGTGTGATAATAATTGTAATGAGGACTCCTTTTTGAGTTTGTATAATATCTAGTAGACGATATTTGTATTTAAACTCACAGTTTATGTCGTATTGTATACGACAGTTATGTTAGTAAGTTGTATTTAAATTCTGTACCATGTAAGTGGCGACCCAAGATGGGTGATGTATACCTAATTTTGGGGGCATCACACCTACCCCCAGAGCGTGAAATTGAATTTTGTATCGACCTTGAACCCGGTTCAAAACCCATTTCCAAAGCCCCATATCGAATGGCTCCTATTGAACTTCAGGAGTTAAAGACTCAACTGCAGAAATTGTTAGACACTGGCTTTATTCGTCCTAGTACTTCTCCTTGGGGTGCTCCTGTTCTATTCGTGAAGAAGAAAGATGGGAGTATACGACTTTGTATTGATTATCGGGAGTTGAATCATGTCACCATCAAAAATAGGTACCCATTGCTACGTATTGATGGCCTGTTTGACCAGTTGTAAGGAGCCAAATTCTTTTCAAAGATTGATCTTCGTTCCGGATATCACCAATTGAAGATTAGAACCGATGACATTCCAAAGATGGCTTTCAGAACTCGGTACGGGCATTATGAATTCCTAGTCATGACCTTTGGATTGACTAATGCTCCTGCTGCCTTCATGGATATGATTAATCGAGTATTCAAGGAATATTTAGATCACTTTGTGGCGTCTTTATTGATGACATCCTTATATATTCCAAAAGCCGTGAAGATCATGAGGAACACTTGAGGCTGATACTCCAAAAGCTTCATGAATACAAGCTTTATGCTAAGTTGAAGAAATGCGAGTTCTGGCTTGAGGAAGTAGCATTCCTTGGGCACGTGGTATGAAGTCATGGAATATCTGTTGACCCAGCAAAGATTGAAGCTATTCAAAGCTGGGAGCAACCTAAATCAGTAACCGAAGTACGCAGCTTTCTCGGCTTAGCTGGTTATTATCGGAGATTCGTAGAAGGGTTTTCTCGAATCGCTACTCCACTAACTTAGCTGACTCAGAAAGATACAAAGTTCGGTTGGAGCGAGGAATATGAGAAGAGTTTTCAAGAACTCAAGAGGAGACTCATTTCAGCACCTGTCCTGACAATACCATCTGGTTCGGAGGGATTTGTCATCTACAGTGATGCTTCGGGCAAAAGGTTAGGAAGTGTTCTCATTCAACATGGGAAAGTCATAGCCTATGCCTCACGACAACTCAAAGAATATGAGAGGAATTATCCTACTCATGACCTAGAGTTAGCAAATCATTGTCTTCGCACTTAAAATTTGGAGGCATTACTTGTATGGGGAGAAAGTGGAGATCTTTACGGATCATAAAAGCCTCAAATATTTCTTCACTCAAAAAGAACTTAACATGCGACAACGACGTTGGCTTGAACTATTGAAAGATTATGATCATACCATCCAATATCTTCCTGGAAAAGTGAACGTGGTAGCTGACGCATTGAGTAGAAGATCATATACGGGTACGAGTGCAATATTGTCAACGCAAAGGCCCATTTTGTATGACTTGCAAAGGATGGAGATAGAGATAAAGACTCCAGGAACCCACGTGATGATGGAAAATATATGAGTAGAACCGACTTTAATTGATAAAATTAAAGCTGCTCAAGTTACGATCCGGAAATGATGCGTATAAGGAAGAAAAAGAAGGTGCGCGATCTTGGAAGCAAGAATCGATGAAGAAGGAATACTTTGAGTCAACTACGGACTTTGTGTTCCTAACGACCACGATTTAAAGTATAAAATCATGATGGAGGCGCACAACACATCGCTTGCAATCCATTCGGGAGTACCAAAATGTATCATGATCTTGACATACATTTTGGTGGGGCAATATGAAGAGAGAGAGATACTGTTTATCTTAAGGTGTCTAACGTGTCAACGAAAGTTAAGGCGAGCATCAAGTACCAAAAGGTCCATTGCAACCACTTGAAATTCCGGAATGGAAGTGGGAACACATTACCATGGATTTCAATTCATTGGTCTTCCCAAGGTTTCTCAAGGCATTGATGCAATTTGGGTCATTGTTAATAGATTGACCAAATCGCTCATTTCTTACCAACACGAGAAACTTATACACTTGAACGCCTTGCTCAGATATACATAAACGAGATTGTAAGATCGCATGGTATGCCGAAGATCCATAGTTTTCGATCGAGACCCAAGATTCACTTCACGATTTTGGGTTAGTTTACAAAAAATTATGGGCACGCAGTTTACGATTTAGTTGGCATATCATCCTCGGGGCTGGACGCAAGGCGATTGGAGAGGACGATTCAAACTCTTGAAGATCTATTAAGACTCGTGGTCCTTGACTTCTAGGGAAGTTGGGACAAGTTCTTACCATTGGTGGAGTTTTCCTACAACAACAGCTTATCAAGCAAGTATTGGCATGGCTCCATTCAAGCGCCAGTATGGAAGAAAATGTCGCTTCTCAAAGATCTTTGGGATGAGGTGGGTGAAGCAACGTTGTTGGGACCGGAGTTGGTACGTATGATCGCAGTAAAAGATTCAAACGATCCGATAACGTATAAAAACCTCACAAGAACGACAAAAGTGTTATGCTGATCTTCATCGAAAGGACGTGGAATTCGATATAGGAGATCATGTGTTGTTACGTGTTCCTCCATGGAAAGGAGTTACTTAGATTTGGAAAGATAGAAAGCTTAATCCTCGATTCATCGGCCCATTTTAATCCTTGATCGAGTAGGAACCGTGGCCTATAGACTCGCTTTTACCGCCAAGTATGTCCTCGTGTTCATGCGTTTTTCACGTATCCATGTTACGTAAATATGTGGAAGACCGAACCACATTATCGAGTTATAACCGGACGAAATAACGGAAGATTTGACGTATGAAGAGGTTCTGTTCAAATCTTGGATAAGAAGAAACATATTCTACGCATTCAAGGTTATACCTCAAGTCAAAGTTTTGTGGAGAAACCACGATGTTGAGGAAATGACTTGGGAGTTAGAATCGAAATGAAATCAAGGTATCCTTACCTCTTCGACATACAGTACATGATCCTAATTTTGAGGGCGAAATTTCTTAAGAAGGGAGTTTGTAAGACCCCAACTTTTGAATAAAGATTAATTTTTCTATATTTATCATTTTGAATATTATGGAATAAATTTAATATAATGTTATAGTTAGGGTAATATTTATAAATTTCGCAAAGTATGCAAGTTGTTATATAATATTCGATTGGTCTGGGAATATTTGTTTTAAGCGGGAATATTCAGATAACAACGACGAAATCATCAGTGGACCCCACAATGTAATTATTTTCGGATCGAGAAAACGACACAAAAGTATTTTTCTAAAAATAACTACGAAAGTTTTACCATTGATACTATTGAACTACTCGATAGTAAAAGTACAAAGAATGTCTGGCGTGGTTGCATAGTAGCACATGGTATTGATTATTGATGCTTACGTGAGAAGTCATTCAGTCTTGTTCAATTATTGCTATAGTAATTATTGCATAGTATCTCACGTTATTTGATTCAATTATTGTGGATATTTTATATATTGTTAAAATCAATAATTGAGACGACAAAGTTATTAATATTATTATTTTCAATATTAACGATGTCTGTAAGTTCATCGAGGGAGAGGTTGGTCACCTAATTACGCCGCCAATAGGGAGAAATCCTTACTAGAAAGCCCCCTCTTTACTGGGAACGACCTGGTCGATTAATATTGTGAATTATAATAAAGATGATAAATGTTGTTAAAATTATTAAGGTAATTTTTATAAAGTTTGCTTATTTTATGGATTCCTATTTACCAATTTTTCAAAATATTAGGTGGCAATTTTTATAAAGGTGGGGCCCAATTTACATGTGATGTATGAAATCTAAAATTGGGTGGGGATTTGATATTCACGTGGAGGAGTATAAACATTATTATTTTATATATATATATATATATATATATATATATATATTTGATAATGGATTTTGGGTGGAGGAAAATTTTATTATATATATATATATATATATATATATATTTGATAGTGGATTTTGATGGAAGAAGGTTTTATTATTTTATATATATATTTGATAGTGGATGTGGTGGAAGAAAGTTTTATTTTATATATATATATATATATATATATATATATATATTATATTATATTTAAAAGTTTTATGGACCGTCAGATTAAAAGTGAATCAACTGGATCGTTCGTAAATTAGTTATATATGCAATCCATTCTTCTATAAATAGAAGCTCATTCCTTCATTATTTCTTACGAATTCACTGAAACTCCAAAGAGAAAAATTATAGAGAAACTATAGAAAAGATTTCTGGTACTTAACTACTCTTATATTCAGTTCTTTTAAGGTAAGGGATGTTATTTGTTGTACTCATGAAGAGAACTTACATTATTCCATTATTTATTATTCATTGGAATAACTCAGATATGCCAAGCTACCCTATACATGGTGACATTCTTCTAATATTCCGTTCTTTATTATTATGTCGGAATATCACGTCTACATGCATTTTTACTTTTAATCGGTTCCATTATTTATTATTCGCTTAATATCACGTCTCGCACGTTCTTTGGGACTGGTTCTATTATTTATTATTCATTTGGAATATCACGTCTCGTATTAAATACGTTTCGCCGGACCGGTTCCATCCTTTATTATTCTATTGGAATAACACATGCTGTATGCGTACCTATCGCATGCATGGTGATTTCTTTTTGTTATTCAATTCTTTATTATACTCGGTTGGTTAAAGTTTTGACTTCTATACTCCATAAAATTAGTAGAATATCCTTGATATTTGCGTTTCATCTAGTATCTTTTCATGGAAATATTTTTTGATCATTC
Organism: Panax quinquefolius; assembly: GCA_020205615.1. Classification (NCBI taxonomy): domain Eukaryota; kingdom Viridiplantae; phylum Streptophyta; class Magnoliopsida; order Apiales; family Araliaceae; genus Panax; species Panax quinquefolius. The sequence goes on along the minus strand of CM035172.1, from coordinate 55,703,756 downwards.
TTGAATTTTACTCTACAAAGCAGTATCATGTTGACAATTTGGACATTAGTAGTTCTTGGAAAAATTAATTCTTGAACTTATTTTATTGAATTCTTATATCGTTGTCATCATCCTCATGTTTATATTATGTTGAAAGTCATCTCTGGCCTGTAGTGCATAGATGGACTTGGTATGGTTATGACCGAGGATTATTGTGTAATCATGGACCGTAATGTTACAAATGATGTGGTAAAAGTCCTTATTGGCCCGTAGTGCATTGATGGATAGTTGTTGGCATGATCATGACCATTAATGAATACACAAATATTCTTGGCGTAGTAGTGCATGGATAATTGTGGTCGTGATACTAAAGAATATCCTCGGTAGTAGTAGGGGTGATTCGATGATGTGGATTATTTATTGTCGAGTCTCAAACGATAAATCGTAAACCCCAAATTTTTAAATAAAAGGAATTTCCTTTATTTATTATTTTGAAATAGTAAGGGTTGATTTGATTAATGTGGATAGTTAAGGGTTAAATACGTAAATATTTCAAAATAAGCAAGTGGTTATAAAATATTCATTATCGTCGGGGAATATTCGTTTGGTCGTGGAATATTCATGACCGTCGGGAATATTCGCATTTACCTGACCTTGCAACCATGTGTGGGCCCCATAACTGAAAGCGATTCGATGAAGAAAACGACAAATATAAGTTGTTTTTAAATAACGGTGTAGTTATTACAGATTAATCATTGTTGAATACCCGGTGGTTAAAACACACTAATACACGTTGTTGAACAAGAAGATACCAGTATTGCACCAATTATTGATTCTTACGTGAAGAAGGCACTACTCAATAATGGTTACAGATAATTCTTTATTCAAAGATTTTATTGAGTTAATAATTGCTGCGTTGATATTTTATAATGTTGTTGTTTCAATAATTGTCATTACATAGTATTTTTCATTATCGGCAATAATTCATATTATCTGAATAATATTATTAGATAACATTATTGGCAATGTCTAGAAAGTTACGTCAAGGAGAGGTTTGGTCACCTAATTGCATGGCCAAGAAGAAGAAATTTTTATTGGAAAGCCCCTCTTTCACGAGGCTGCGCGGTTGTCACAATATTGTGATTTCAGTAATATTATTTGTGAATAATTAATTATTGATTTATATGATGAGGAAAATATTGATTTTATGTGGATATAGATGGAGAAAATTTTAAAATGACAATTGTTGAAAATTAATATTTTATCTTTTTCTCGATAAAATAATTCATTTAAATATATTATTTTAATAATATATTAACGGTGATATTTTTACAACGAATGTGGGATATATGAGTATACGAGGATGAAGAGTATTTTTGTTGCAATAAATGTTTAAAACATGTTAAACATGCTTGGTGGACCCCATTTATCGACCTGAAATTTGATTATAGCTTTGTAAAATCGCTTCGCTTGTGGATTTTGGTCAACTTTTGTTTGGAATTTGGAAAAATTTTTTCTCGCAAAGTTGTAGAGAATTGAATTTCCTATAAAAACCGTGAGATTCAATTTTCCGATGAAAGGGATATTTATTATGAATTATTGAAGTTCCAAAGTCTTCAAATAATTGATTTTTGGGAGTTTAAATTATTTTTGTTAGAAAAAACGCGTTTTTTTGTATTTTTTGGACATCATTAACATGTGTGGCTGGTGTTTTTGACCAAAAGGTGGGCTAAGGAAAATTTGTATAATTATATTAATATTATATTAAATTTTACGCTTTGGTGTTCTAAGCATTTTCCTATAAATAGGTGCTTATGTTAGAATTGAAAATCACACCGTAAACTAAAGTTTTCTCTCTATATTATCGGCGTATTCTTGTGAGTATTTTGAGTATACTCGAGTATTGCTAGAGGTCGCAAGTTCCTTCAAAGACTATTATATCTTTAGATTCTAGCTAAGTAATCGATCTTTCGAGGTAAGGGATATTATTTTTTTCAGTAATGATATTATTTCTTCAATATCATTATCTTTGAAATGTTAATCAAGTTTTATCAAATTTGGAACTTTTTCATGCTCGGGGTTACTATTCATGGGTTACTATTCATGAGTTACTTATTCACGAGTTACTATTAATGAGTTCTTATTCACGAGTTACTATTCACGAGTACTATTCATGAAAGCGTGAAGATGTTTTTGTGGAATTTCTATCTTTTGGTGTCGAGTTACTATTCACGATATTATAAGACTATTCACGTATACGACACTATTCACGATACTTGTATTATTCACCGAAAAATAAAAATTTCTTCTTTTCGTCTAAAACATATATTACGGATACTAACTCGATTGTATCCATGTTATGATCATTCTTGAATTTTACACCACTATGATTATTTTTGAGGTATTTTTGGGCGTGGATAAAACCAAGTACGAATCCTTAATCCTTAATCCTTGTCATTTTGTTTCTTTGGATTCGTTTCTTTAAAAAAATATTTTCATCATCCTCGCCTTAAATGATGATATTATGGAATATCTTTGGCCAGTAGTACAAAGATGAATGATTTCTTAAGAATATCTTTGCCCTGTAGTGCAAAGATGAATGATTTGAAGAATATCTTTGGCCCGTAGTGCAAAAGATGAGCAGTGTTTAAATGAACATGATTAATCGGATGAATATCTTTGGCCTGTGAGTGCAAAGATGAATATTTGATTCGTATGTATATTGATTGATGTTACAGGATAAAAGATGACGATGAACTTTTAAATTCATTCATAGAAGATAGTAGTTTGCATTCTCTACTTAACTCTTCTAATGAATTATTATTTCGCTGCGAATATTGATTTAAAATTTGTTGTCTATTATATTCTATTAGATTTTTTCTGTTGAAGACTAACGATAATTTGTTTTATATTATCTTAGTCATAATATTCTTTATTGAGCTAGTTGAGCTCACCCTTTTCCTTTTTTGTTCCATTTTTCTCGGGAGGCGAGAATATACGAGAGATGCAGCCTGGGGTATGGAATGAAGGTTTTAGAAAGGATTGTTTAGTAGTCCTCACCATTTTGTAAAATAATGTATCAATAAATGTGATGAGGATTTATTTGAGTATAGATATTGCAGAAGATAATATTTGTATTCAAACTCACAGCTTTTCTTGTTGTAATAATAAAGTTGTAGTTCAAGCTTCGTATCATGTATTGACAACTCGAATAGGTGATGTATACCTATTTTGGGGGCGTCACAGTTGGTATCAGAGCCATAAGTAAAGAGCCCCGAGCCTCTCGCTGGTGACTTCCTGTTTATGGGGGATGCACCGAAGCCAGACTCTCCGTAGGGGACGCCATTTTCATGGTGTGGCAAACCGATAGGGTACCATTGTGAGGTGTCGTGGTTGAAGCACCATGAGGGTCACTTAATGGTATCGAGCTTAGGGATATGATCTCTGGCGGAGATCGGGGAATAGAACTAGGAGGGAGAGACGAGTAAATCCTTCGCTAGTTTGTCCTACCTAAGCTTATTTGTTAGTTGGTCAAGATTATATAGGGATATTATGTGATATATTGATTTCCTTAATTAACCCTTATTTTATGACAAGATTTGAGAATGTCGATCGAGAATATTAACAATGGAAATGAGACCGTGGAGATGCTGTACTCACCAACGAGGAGAATGTGCAACAGTCGGGCAATGTTCCTCCCGTGAACAACACCATTGAAAGCAGATGATGAACGAGGGGATGTTTAGAAGTTTTTTGCAGTTCATGCAAAATCGACGAGGAAACTCGTGTTCAAAATACTGAGGAGGAAATGATAGCAATTCACGGGTTGTCACAAATGCAAGCGATTCAAAGAGTTGGGACCACCGAATTTAAGGGAAAGCCGAGATCCGATCGTGGCAAGAAACATGGGTCAAACAAATTACCAAGATATTCGATGTCTTGGGATGCACGGAGAACAGAAGGTTCCATTCGCCACCTTTATGTTCCGTGGCGAGGCAGATCATCGGTGGGAGTGCGTGAAGCGCACTCCATCCACCGACTCAAAGATGTCTTGGGAGACGTTTGAAGCTATTTAATGACAAATACTTTCTCGAAAGTGTTCGCTATATGAAGGAAGTGGAGTTCATCGATTGGAACAAAACAACAGCGGTGATTGTCTCAAAGACGAGGCAAAGTTTGCATAGAGTTATCTAGGGTTTGCACCTCATTTGGTGGAGAATGAGGAACATTATGACGCGGATGTTTCTTAGAGGATTGAAACCCTCAAGATACGTCAAGATCTCATTTCTCATAAATTTTTCTTTATTCAAATGTTGTAAATGTGGCTCAATTATTAGAGCGAGATAACGAGTACGGTCAACTCGAGGGACCACAACCGAGGATCGATCGTAGATAGCGAGTCAATGTAATAATGATAACCGGAGAAAGAAAAGCAGGCGGAATGAAATGGTAACCACTCGGTGGTAATCATGGCCATGAAAATAGAAGAAGCGAGTCAGAGGAGATTTTAAAAGAGGAGATTTAACAACGACTACGTGAAGATGATAAAGGTCTTTAAGAAAGAATCGGTTCTAAGGAGGAGAACGACCAACGGTCATATGCTACAAATGCGGAAAAGAGGACATATCGATCAAACCGCCCACAACAGTTCAAGGTATGCTATAATTGTGGAAAGGAAGGACATATCGCTCGAGATTGTACAAGATGGCGAAACCTAGTTCAAATGGGGACGGTGACTCAAAAAGATCTGGCCCCGTAAAAGTCAAAGTCAACGATTTCTGGGAAGTTATTTTGTTGTGGATTGGTCATAATGCGAGGAACCCAAACGAGGTGATCACGGGTAAGCTATTTATAAATTCTTGCGAAGTTTATACCTTACTTTCGACATAGGTGCTACCCATTCATTTATCTCTCCGCTTGTGCTCAACGCTTAAACTTGACTCGAGAAATTAGACTTTGACCTATCTGTGGAAACTCGTTAGGAGAAACTTTCATCACATCCAATCGCTTATAAATCTTGTTTGATTCAAGTTGGCACCATTACCTTACACATTGACCTTATCTCTTTAAAGATACTTGCTTTTGATGTGATTTTAGGGATTGATTGGTTAACTACTCATCATGCCAAAATTGATTGTTTTTCGTAAGGTTGTTAGTTTTCATATTCCTAACCAACCCGTTGTACACGAATTCAAGCAACTAAACCATTAAAATCAATCACTATCATATCTAATCATAAAGCTATTCGCTTATTGAAAAACGGATGTCAAGCTTTCTTAGCCCATGTTATGGATTTGAATAAAGACACGCCAAATTTGAATAATATTCTGTTGTTATTGACTTTCCGATGTATTTCAAGAACTTCCCGGCCTCACCCCCGTAACGTGAAGTTGAATTCTTTATTGATCTTGAACCCGTACAAAGCCCATTTCTAAAACCCCATATCGAATGGCTCCTATTGAACTTCAGAGTTAAAGGTCCAACTACAGAATTGTTGGACATCGGTTTCATTCGCCCTAGTACATCTCCTTGGGGTGCTCTGTTTTATTTGTAAAGAAGAAAGACGGGAGTATGCGACTTTGTATTGACTATCGGGGAATTGAACCATGTCACCATCAAGAATAGGTATCCTCTACCTCGTATTGATGACTTGTTTGACCAATAAGCAAGGGGCACAATTTTTTCAAAAATCGATCTTCGATTCCGGATATCATCATTTGAAGATTAGAATCGAGGATATTCCAAAGATCGCTTTCAAAACCTTGGTATGGGCATTATGAATTTTAGTCATGTCTTTCGGACTAACTAATGCTCCGCGGCTTTCATGGATATGATGAACCGAGTATTCAAGGAATATTTGGATCAATTCGTTGTTGTCTTTATTGATGACATCCTTATATATTCAAAAGCCGTGAAGATCATGAGCACCATTTGATGCCGGTACTCCAAAGGCTTCGTGAAAACCAACTATATGCCAAATTGAAGAAATGCGAGTTCGGGCTTGAGGAAGTAGCATTCCTCGGGGCACGTGGTGTCGAAACATGGAGTATCTCATTGATCCCAAGCTAAGATCAAGCAATACAAAGTTGGGAGCAAACCAAGTCGGTGATCAAGTATCGTAGCTTTTTGGGCTTATTTGGTTATTATCTGAGATTCGTGGAAGGGTTTTCTCGAATCGCTACTCCATTAACTTCGCCTAACTCCTAAGGATACAAAATTGCGTTTGGAGCGAAGAATGCGAGATAAGTTTCCAAGAGCTTAAGAGGAGACTTATTTCTAAGACTGTTTCTAACAATACCATCTGGTTCGGATGGATTTGTTATCTCTGCACGATGCTTGAGTGCAAAGGGTTAGAATGTGTTCTCATGCAACGTGGGAAAGTCATAGCTTTATGCCTCATGATAACTTAAAGAGTATGAGAGGAATTATCCTACTCATGATCTAGAGTCAAGCGTGAAGCGTTTCGCTTAAAAATATGGAGGCACTATCTATATGGGGAGAAAGTGGAGATATATTCGCACCATAAAAGCCTTAAATATTTCTTCACTCAAAAAGAACTCAACACGCGGCAAATGACGTTGGCTCGAGCTATTGAAAGACTACGATGCACACTATTCAATACCATCCCGGTAAAGCGAACGTGGTAGGCGACGCATTGAGTAGAAGATCATATGCGTGAACGAAAGCGATGATGTCAAGTATACGATAGAGCCAACTTTAATAGAAAAAGTTAAGGTTGCTCGAGCCTAATTCCGGAAATGATGCGTATGAAGAAGAAAGTACAAGAAGGAGTCGTTGCAGGCGAGAATTGATGAAGAAGGAATACTTTGAGTCCACTCTGACTTTGTGTTCCTAACGACTCGATTTGAAGTACAAGATTATGATGGAGGCACACAACACGCCATTTGCAATCCATCCTGGAAGTACTAAATGTATCGTGATCTTGACATACATTTTGGTGGAACAATATGAAGAGAGATTGCAAAGTTTATCTCGATGTGTTTAACTTGGTTAACGTGTAAAAAGGCGGAGCATCTTGTACCTAAGGGTCGGTTGCAACCACTTGAGATTCCGGAATGGAAGTGGGAACACATTACTATGGATTTCGTTTCACGGGTCTTCCTACGGTTTCTTAAGGCATCAATGCTATTTGGGTTATTGTTGATAGATTAACCAAGTCTCGCTTCATTTCTTGCCGATCACGGAGACTTATTCCCTTGAACGTCTTGCTAGTATGTACATGAATGAGATTGTGAGGTTGCATGGCATGCTCTGTATCCATAGTTTCGGATCATGACCCAAGATTCACTTCAAGATTTTGGGTTAGCTTACAAAAAGCTATGGGCACGGAGTTGCGATTTAGTTCGGCATACCATCCCCAAACCAGATGGACAATCGAGAGGACTATTCAAACTCTTGAAGATCTATTAAGACTCAGTGTCCTAGACTTCAAGGGTAGTTGGGATAAGTATTTACCATTGGTGGAATTCTCCTACAACAACAAAGTTATCGTGCAAGTATAGGTGTGGCTCCATTTGAAGCATTATATGGGCGAAAATGTCGTTTCCAATATGTTGGGATGAGGTGGGTGAAGCAACATTGTTGGGACCCGAGTTAGTACGTATGACTAGAAAAGATCCAAATGATTGACAACGTATACAAATGGCACAAGATCGACAAAAGAGTTATGCGGATCTTCATCGAAAGGACGTGGAATTTAATGTGGGGATCGTGTATTGTCATGAAGTTGCTCCATGGAAGGGAGTTACAAGATTTGGGAAGAGAGGAAAGCTCAATCCACGATTTATTGGTCCATTTCAAATTCTTGACCGAGTAGGAAATGTAGCCTATATGACTTGCAAGCACCTCGAGTATGTCTCGTGTTCATAATGTGTTTCACATATCTGTACTTCGTAAATATGTGAAAGACCCGAACCACGTTATTGAGTTAGAACCGGACGAGATAGCCGAAGACTTAACGTATGAGGAGGTACCTGTCAAGATCTTGGATAGGAAGGAGCATGTCCTATGCGCAAAGGTCATACCACAAGTTAAAGTTTTGTGGAGGAATCATGCTATAGAGGAAATGACCTGGGAATTGGAAACGGAAATGAAAGCGAGGTATCCTCACCTTTTCGAAACACCAGGTACGTACGTCAATTTCGAGGACGAAATTTCATAAGGAGGGAGGTTGTAAGACCCAGAAATTTTTAAATAAAAAGGAATTTTCTTTATTTATTATTTTGAAATAGTAAGGGTTGATTTGATTAATGTGGATAGTTAAGGGTTAAATACATAAATATTTCAAAATAAGCAAGTGGTTATAAAATATTCATTATCGCTTGGGAATATTCGTTTGGTCGTGGAATATTAAAGATCTGTCGAGGGGGAATATTCGCATGACTGACCAAATGTGACCATGTGTGGGCCCCATAACGAAAGCGATTGGATGAAGAAAACGCACAAATATAAGTTGTTTTTAAATAACGGCAGTAGTTATTCTTTATTATCCGTTGAATACCCCGGTGGTTAAAACACACACTAATACACGCGTTGAACAAGATAGCACCGGTATTGCACCAATTATTGATTCTTAAGTAAGAAGGCACTACTCAATAATGGTTACGATAATTACTGCTCAAGATTATTTTATTGAGTTAATAATTCTTTGCGTTGATATTTTATATTCGCCGTTGCTTCAATAATTGTCATTACATAGTATTTTTCATTATCGAAGCAATAATTCATATTATCCTCGAATAATATTATTAGATAACATTATTGGCAATGTCTAGAAAGTTACGCTCTAAGGAGAGGTTTGGTCACCTAATCATGGCGCCAAGAAGAAGAAATTTTATTGGAAAGCCCCCTTCTCTGAAAGCGCTGGTTGTCAATATTGTGATTTCGTAATATTATTTGTGAATAATTAATTATTGATTTATATGATGAGAAAAATATTGATTTTATGTGGATATAGATGGAGAAAATTTTAAAATGACAATTGTTGAAAATTAATATTTTATCTTTTTACGATAAAATAATTCATTTAAATATATTATTTTAATAATATATTAACGGTGATATTTTACAACGAATGTGGGATATATGAGTATACGAGGAGGAAGAGTATTTTTGTTGCAATAAATGTTTAAAACATGTTAAACATGTCGGTGGACCCCATTTATTGACTGAAATTTGATTATAGCTTGTAAAATTGCCCGTTTGTGGATTTCGGTCAACTTCTGTTTGGAATTTGGATAAACTTTCTTCTGCAAAGTTGTAGAGAATTGAATTTCCTATAAAAACTCGCGAGATTTGAATTTTCTGATGAAAGGGATATTTATTATGAATTATTGAAGTTCCAAAGCTCCGAAATAATTGATTTTTGGGAGTTTAAATTATTTTTGTTAGAAAAACGTTTTTTGTATTTTTTGGACATCATTAACATGTGGCTGGTGTTTTTTGACCAAAGGTGGGCTAAGGAAAATTTGTATAATTATATTAATATTATATTAAATTTTACGCTTTCATGTTTCTAAGATTTTCCTATAAATAGGTGCTTAGGTTAGAATTGAAAATCACACCGAAACTAAAGTTTTTCTCTATATTATCGGCGTATTCTTGTGAGTATTTTGAGTATACTCGAGTATTGCTAGCGGATTGCAAGTTCCTTCAAGACTATACCCTCGTTATTCTAATTGTAAGATTGATCTTCGAGGTAAGGGATATTATTTTTTTCGTAATGATATTATTTCTTCAATATCATTATCTTTGAAATGTTGATCTGAAGTTTTTATCAAATTTGGAACTTTTTCATGTCGGGTTACTATTCATGGGTTACTATTCATGAGTTACTATTCACGAGTTCTATTCAGCGAGTCTTTATTCACGAGTTACTATTCAAAGTACTATTCATGTAAGCGTGAAGATGTTTTGTGGAATTTCTATCTTTTGGTGTCTGAGTTACTATTCATGATATCTGGCACTATTCACGATATCTATACACTATTCACGATACTGCAGATTATTCAATAGAAAAATAAAATTTCTTCTTTTCGTCCAAAACATATATTCGGATACTAACTCGATTGTATCCATGTTATGATCATTCTTGAATTTTACACCACTATGATTATTTTTGAGGTATTTTTGAAATGGATAAAACCAAGTACCTAATCCTTAATCCTTAATCCTTGTCATTTTGTTTCTTTGGATTCGCTTTAAAAAAATATTTTCATCATCCTCGGTCTTAAATGATGATATTATGGAATATCTTTATTTGTAGTGCAAAGATGAATGATTTCTTAAGAATATCTTTGGCACTGAGCAAAGATGAATGATTTTCGAAGAATATCTTTGGCCCGTAGTGCAAAGATGAACAAGTGTTTAAATGAACATGACTAATCGATGAATATCTTTGGCCTCAGTAAAAAGATGAATATTTGATTCAGATGTATATTGATTGATGTTACAGGATAAAAGATGAGCGATGAACTTTTAAATTCATACATAGAAGATAGTAGTTTGCATTCTCTACTTAACTCTTCTAATGAATTATTATTTCATTGCGATAATATTGATTTAAAATTTGTTGTCTATTGTATTCTATTAGATTTTTCTCTGTTGAAGACTAACGATAATTTGTTGTATATTATCTTAGTCATAATATTCTTTTCTCGAGCTAGTTGAGCTCACCCTTTTCTTTTTGTTCCATTTTTCTCGGGAGGCGAGAATATAGCGAAATGCAGTGGGGTATGGAAGGAAGGTTTTAGAAAGGATTGTTTAGTAGTCCTCACCATTTTTTGTAAAATAATGTATCAATAAATGTGATGAGGATTTATTTGAGTATAGATATTATTCAGAAGATAATATTTGTATTCAAACTCACAGCTTTCTTGTTGTAATAATAAAGTTGTAGTTGTTTTACATACCATGTATTGACAACTCTAATAGGTGATGTATACCTATTTTGGGGCGTCACAATATGATGATGAAAAACCTTTTAATCATAAAAGATAGTAGATTTTATTTTCTACTTGACTCTTTTAATGGATTGCTTGTTAATTCTTGATTAAACTTGATGTCTACATTATATTTTATCAGTTTAACATTTTGGAGACTAATGATAATTTATTACGCATTATATTAGTCATAATATTTCTTCTTGGGCTAGTTGAGCTCACCCTTTCTTTCCTTTATTCTCTTGAAATGAGAATATATATTTGGGGCGAGTCGGGGAGCGGAGTGATGGTCTGAGGATAGCATTAGTAGTCCTCACGTGAAATAGTGTGTTAATAATTGTAATGAGGACTCCTTTTGAGTTTGTATAATCTCTAGTAGACAATATTTGTATTCTAACTCACAGTTTATGTTTTGTAAAGCATTATTTTACATGGCAGTTGTATTAGTAAGTTGTATTTGAATTACGTACCATGTATCCAAGCGACCCAAGATGGGTGATGTATACCTAATTTTGGGGCGTCGCTGCCGTCGTCGTAAAATACGACAAAAAGCATAAGCTAAGAGTTTTATTACTTAATATTGTCTTCAAACGATATTCAAACTCAAATAGAGTCCTTATTACATTTATTATCACACTATTTCACCGAATAAGTGAGGACTACTAATGCAAACATTTGGACCCGTCACTCCGCTTCTTCTCGACTTTAGTCCTCGCTATATTCTCATTTCAAGAGAACAATGAAAACAAAGGTGAGCTCAACTAGCCTAATAAGAAATATTATGACTAAGATAATGCGTAATAAATTATCGTTAGCCTTCAATAAAGATGTTAAAGCGATAAAATATAATAAACATCAAGTTTAACTATAAGTGGAACAAGCAATCCATTTGAAGAGTCAAGTAGAGCGTGATATCTACTATCTTCTATGATTTAAAAAGTTTTTCATCAAATTTATCGCTGAGACTCACCTTATTAAATAAACCACATCATCGAATCATCCCTGCACTACGGGCCAAGGATATTCATGTAATCATCAATTGTCATGATCATGTCAACAACTGTCCATCAATGCACTACGGGCCAATGAGGACTTTTACCACATCATTTGTAACATTAAGGTCATGATTATATTGAATAATCTCTGGTCATAATCATACTAATCAATAGTACATCTATGCACGTAAGCCACAGATGACTTTTATCACAATATAAGCATTAGGATGATGACAATGATATAAGAATTCAATTAAAAGAAAGCAAATGATAAATTTTTAAAGATTTATAATTTAATTTATCCATAATTCAATAATGTCCAAATTGTCAATATAATACTGCTTTAGGAGTAAAATTCAAGAATAATATTATATCAAAAATGATTTGGACAACAAAGAAATCAATTTTTTGTCATGAATAATTCCCCGGGTGAATAATACTCCGTTAATAGTACTTCAGGAATAGTATTCGTGAATAGTACTTTGTGAATAGTACCCATGAATAGTACTTTGTGAATAGTACTTTATGAATAATACTTTGTGAATAGTACCATAAAAACGAATACTACTCATGGATAGTACTTCGGCATGAAAAGCTTAAAATTTAACAAGAATATACAGAAAATATTCTTGTGAACCGATACTAGATGAAACGCAAATTTCAAGGATATTATACTAATTTCACGGAGTATAGAAGCAATACTTTATCAAAATGAGGGTATAATCAGGAATACGAGATGAAATAATATTACTCACAACAACAGAGTATGAAAGAAAATATTATTCCTATTTAATCTTCGAACAAAATAATATCCCTTACCTCGTAAGAAAGATGGATCTTTGGAATAGTGAGGTAGCGCATTTCTCTACTTTCTCTCTAAAGCTTTTCTTTATATAGATTCTCTTTCTATAATTGCTCTTGTGAGTCTTAGTGAATTGGTGAGAATGAAAGAAGAATGAGCTTCTATTTAGAGGAAGATATAATTTCGATAATTGCACGTTTTGGGGCTCAAAATATTATAGTATAGTACCTTCATCTTTTCCTTCATTTTTAATTTAGTCCTGCAAGTATTATCAAACTTGCACCACCTCCCCTAATAGTACATCATGTGAATCAATAGTACATTCATGTGAATCAATAGTTCTATACATGTAAAAAAATAATTACAGTATAATACCTTCATCTATACCTTCATTTTAAATTTTGTCAAGCAAGTATTATAAATTTTGCACCACCTCCCCTAATAGTACATGCACATGAATCAATATTACACACATGTGAATAAATAGTTATAAGCATGTGAATTAATAGCAATTAATTGCTCATTTATCCGATTAATTACCCGATTGGTCAATATAACCTCCAGACATCAATTATTATCGGAATATATGTCGATTTCCACTAATACTAATAATCCTAACACAATGAAAATATAAATTTCATCTTTAATCAACACGAATTTATTCATCATTAATATTATAACTCACAATATTTAACAACCAGATCATTCCCAGGAAAGAGGGGGTTTTCCGATAAGGATTTCTCAGTATTGGCGCGCAAATAGATGACCAAACCTCTCCTTGATAGAACTTTCTAGACATTGTCAATATTGTAAATAATAATATGAATAACTTTGTTGTCTTAATTATTGATTTAATAATAATAAATATTATGCAGATGATAGTGTGACAATAATTGAATCAATAATATGAGAGATATTATAAAGAATTATCAGTAGCAATAATTGAGTATAAATCGAGTGACTTCTCACGTAAGAATCAATAATCAATACCGTGTGCTACTACGCAACCAATGCATTATTCATCATTTCTTTACCACCTGGGTAGTTCAACGGTTTAACGGTAAAACTTTTTCAAGTTATTTTTATATAAAAGATAATTCATCATTTTCTAACTACTGTAAAAATACTTGGTTGTGGGACCCACCAATGATTGTCCGTCGTAGGAATATTCCCTGTTAAAACGAATATTCCCCGACCAATAAAATATTATATAACCACTTACTTACTTTGCAAAATTTGTAAATAATACCCACAACTATAACATTATATCAAATCCACACCATAATATTTAAAAATATATTTTGAGAAATTAATCTTTATTCATAAAAGTTGGGGTATTACAACTTTCTTGTTCAGGTGCTTCAAGAAGCTCCTCCTTAGCATGAGTTGTATTCTCCTTAATGGCTTCGCAATTTCATTTTCAAAGATAAATCATAGTCGATCGGATCACGATGCGAGATCTTTTATCGCACTATTAAGGTTGACTATCATATCAGCAATGGTCCTGGTATCATCCAATGACTCATTGTGAGCATCAGTTGTTTGAAGCTCAGATCTTTGTTCAGCTTTCTCAACATCAATTCTTATTTCTTCCTCATTTGAGGCTTCTTTATTGACAAGAATAGTTTCTTAATAAGCTTTTTCTTTGTTCTCTTGGGCTTAGCCACAACCTCAACACTCTCTTCAGCTTTAGCTCTGACAGTTTGTTCAGACTGAGATGCTGTTGCAACATCCTTCTCTGGAAAGATGGTAAGTCTTGAATCCACGATCGGTAATGACTTCATGATCGTGGTGAGTGAAGACTTATTTGATTGATGGTTGCGTTTCTTCTTGTGTGGCTCAGAAAAACTTTCAGTCTTATCCTTACCATGCTTCTTTTTCTTCTTCTTCTTCTTTTCCTTCAGAACTTCTTCTGGTGATTCGGTCACTTCTAGGGTGAGTTCCCTTTGTGTGAAGAGACCTTGAATCTCTTTGTGTGAACCTCCTTGGGGCGCATCAGTGGTTGAGCCTTGAGGCTCTTTTGTTATTTGAACACTTTCATTTAATTTCCTCTCACCCTTACTCTTTCTTACCAGAGCCGTGGGTTCCTCCTGATTGACTTCTTCTTCTTCTTCTTCTTCAACTTCCTTCACAATTGACATATTTCTCGGCAGAACCAATTTCTTCATTTCACCAGTCTTTCCACTAAACTCAGACACCATCTTCACATTTTCTACAGGGTTTCTTTTCCAATTTTGAAACAGCTATTCGGCCATCTTTCTGTTAGGGTTGATGGGTTCTCCTTCCTTGTCTCCAATTTTGTCTCCCAGAACCGATTGCAGAATTATGCTGATTAATCTCCCATAAAGCATTTTTCCAGAGTTCTTCATCTTCTTTAAGCTGAGCATCCATTTCCCAATCCATTCTATGAGAAAATCCCCATAGTTGAGTTGAATTTTGAAGCAAATTGCTGTCATGAGCTTCATTTGGTTCTCATTTACAGAGTCGTATCTAGAGATTTTGCAGTATATACATTTCCCAACAATATCAGTCAGAAATTCATACTTTTGGGGAAACTCTTTCTTCTTGTAGCCCTTGATGCCTTGAAACTTCTTATGGTACATGTTCTTTAAACCTTCATGAAAGTCGATGACACTCAGAGAGGAAAGGCCCTTTGATTTAAAACCTAGGGCTAGGTTTATATCTTAAACTTTGAGTCGAATCTGCACCCCCTTGACCTTTGGAGTGATGATGTCTTTTTCGAAGAATCCATTGTAGTAGAATTCTTTCACCAGCTTTGGGTAAATCCTTGTGCTGGTGCTTAGAGCTTCTTCGAGACTAGCTTTCTTCAAAAGGGTCAGAACTTTATGGAACTGTGGGTCAGCTGTCTTGAATTCATCGAAACATAGTTGGTAACCAGATATAACATTGGAAGCAACCTTTGATTAGTATGATTTTCTTGAGACGAACAGAAAATAGTTGAGCATTCTGAAAGCTAGGGTTTCTTTTGAGAGAGAAAGAGAGGAATGATCTTTTGAAATTCAAAGGTGAACTGTCAAAAGATATTTTCAAAATGTATTTGTAACTTCCCTCGTCACGATCTGTGGAGTGCGGCACGTTTCGAGTTTTGCAGGGCTCCACGATTTAAAGTAATGTGAAAAGTACTGATTTGCCCTTAGCTCCCCCTGAGCCAGTGTATCCTTCAGGATGACTACGATTGTTAAGGTTGCTCCACGATTGTTGAGTTCATTGCTAAACCTGCTCCACGACCGTTGTCTTTCTAGGTTTTTGTTAAGCACTCTGAATTAGCATCCCTTCTAGGTTAAGGTTGCTCAGGAATGGCCAACCTCTTAGTCTAAAACTAAGGGTCAGGTTTGTCCCTGAGGCTCTTATCAGAAGGGCTTTTTCAACTTGATAGAAATGTTGTCATTATAGTGAGCTTCTCTGCCATGTCGAGACTACTCCACGATTGTGGTTTCTCTTAGTCATCTCATGGTTAGCACCAACTAAAGCACATAATTTATGGTTGTAGATTTAACATACCTAACTCACTTATCAATTTATTAAATCTAGATTCATCTAAGAGTTTTGTAAAGACATCAACAAGTTAATTTTTAGTAGGGATGTATTGCAAAGATATAGTTCCATTTTGAACATGATCCCTAATAAAATGATATCTTATTTCTATATGCCTAGTCCTAGAATGCATGACAAGATTATATGTTATTGCTATAGCAATTGTGTTATCACAGTGAACATGTATAGACTTGAAATCAAACCCATAGTCTGCTAGCTAGTTCTTCATTCATATGATTTGAGCACAATAGCTGCCTGTAGCAATGTATTCAGCTTCTGATATTAAAGTTGATACTGAATTTTTCTTCTTGCTAAACTAGACACAAGTCTATTTCCTAGTAGTTGACAAGTGCTACTGGTACTTTATCAATTTTGTAGCCTGCAAAATCAGCATCTGAATATCCTGTCAGTTCAAAAGAGGACTCCTCGGGATACCAAAGTTCCAAGTGAGGAGTAACTTTGAGATACTTGAAAATTCTCTTTAAAATAGTTAAGTGTGATTCCTTAGGATTAGTTTGAAATTCAACGTATATGCATGTTACAAACATTATATCTGGTCTATGGCACTTAGGTACAAAAGAGAGCCTATCATACCTCTGTATTGAGTAATGTCAATACATTAACCTTTCTCATATTTGTCATGCTTAGTTGCTGAAGCAATTGGTGTTTTTGTTGGAGAGACTGATTCCATGCCATACTTGTTAAGTAAGTCTTTAATGTACTTGGCTTGGTTAATGAAGATACCTTCATCAGTTTGCTTCACTTGCAGTCCAAAGAAGACATTCAGCTCACCCATCATGCTCATTTCGAATTTGCTCTACATAAGCTTGGCAAATCTCTTGCACTAATTTTCATCAGTAGAACCAAAGATAATATCATCTACATATATTTGAACTAGTAAAACTTTATCTTTTTGCTTCCTAAGAAATAATGTGGTATCTACTCTTCTACTAGTGAATCCATTTTCAATAAGTAAGTTAGTTAGTGTTTCATACCATGCTCTAGGTGCTTGTTTAAGTCCATATAAGGCTTTGTCTAATCTATAAACATAATTAAAGAGAGTTGGATTGATGAAACCTAGAGGTTGCTCTATATATACATCTTCTTGAAGTTCACCATTCAGAAATGCACACTTGACATCTATCTAGAAAACTTTGAACTTCATGTGGACAACAAAGGCAAGGAATATCCTAATAGCTTCTAGTCTGGCAACATGTGCGAAGGTTTCATCGTAGTCGATGCCTTCTTCTTGGGAATAACCTTTGGCCACTAGTCTTGCCTTGTTCCTTATGATCACCCCATCTTCATCCATTTTGTTTCTTAAGACCCATTTGGTGCCAATAACTGGATGACTTCTTGGTCTAGGAACTAATCTCCAGACTTTGCTTCTTTCAAACTAATTCAGCTCCTCTTGCATAGTTTCTGTCCAACTCGAATCTTTCACAGCATCTTCTATCTTCTTGGGTTCCATTTAGGACAGAAAGCTCAGATAGAAACACTCATTCTAGGTGGCAGATCTCGTCTTGATTCTTGCATTTGGATATCCAATAATCAGGTCTTAAGTGTGATCTCTTGCCTATCTATTCCCTATTGGAACATCTGTTTTGGTGTCTTGTTGTCTGAATTCTTCAAGATCAACTTTTATTTCTTATTGCAGAGGTTCATCGTTCGGTGTAGTTCTCTTCACGAGCTCTTCTTCAGGCTCGACGATTCCATCTTCTGGGGCTGTGATCGTGGTGTTGGGCTTGACCACCTCATTCGTAGTGTCTGAATCGTCGATTGCAATGCCTTGTGGTACATACTTATCTTAGTCTATTTCATCAAATATGATGTGAATTATGACTTCAACACTTAACGTCTTCTTGTTGAACACTCTATAGGCCTTATTGTATGTGACATATCCAAGAAAGATTCCTTCGTCTGAATTAGATTGGAACTTAGTAAGATATTATTTTTCATTGTTGAGAATGTAGTATGCACAGCCGAACACATGGAAGTAATTGACATTTGGCTTTCTTCCTCTCCATAACTCGTAGGGAGTCTTCTTTAGTGTAGAGTGAAGAAAAGACCTATTCTGAGTGTAGCACGTAGTATTAATAGCTTCAGCCCAAAAGTATTTAGGCAGATGAGCTGCTGCTAGTAGAGTCCTTCCTACTTCAATCAGCGTTCTGTTCTTCCTTTCAGCTACTCCATTTTGCTGTGGAGTTCATGGAGCTAAGAAGTTGTGACTGATGCCATTGTCTGCGCAAAACTGATCCATCTTAGAGAAGTCAAACTCTCTTCCATGATCACTCCTTATAGCCTTGATCTTCTCTCATTTTTCATTCATCACCAGCTTGAACATCTTGATGAGCTGGAAGCTTGTTTCATCTTTAGAATTTAGAAAGAACACCCATGTGAATATGGTGTAGTCATCCACTACGACCAATGAGTAACCCTTCCCTCCAAGGCTTACATTTGGAATTGGCCCGAAAAGATCCATGTGAAGTAACTGTAGGGGCTTATCAATTGAGTTGACTACTTTGCCTTTGAATGAGCTCCTACTTTGCTTTCCAAGTTAACAGGCGTTGCATGGCCTTTCTTTGACGAAGCTGAGCTTAGGTAAACTTGCTACTAGATCTTTGGAGGCCAGTTTTGACATACTCTTGAATTTGAGATGAGACAACCTTCTATGCCAAAGCCAGCTTATTTCTTCAGAGGCTTTAGCAAGAAAACATATTGTCTCATCAAAACTCAGTTGAGTAAGATTAACAGTGTAGACGTTCCCTTCTCTTATTCCAGTCAGCTTTATAGAGGAGGTCTTCAGATCTCTGACTTGACACTGATTGTTGAGGAAGGTGACTTGATGACCCTTGGCGAAGAGTTGGCTGATGCTCAGAAGATTGTGCTTTAGTCCATCCACATAGGCTACTTTGCCGAAGGACACTGCACCATTCCCAACCGAGCTATATCCTCTTATCTTTCCAGAGCCGTTGTCTCCAAAGATGACTGTTGGACCCTCTTTCTCTGTGAAGTTAGATATGAGAGATTTGTTCCCTGTCATGTGCCTTGAGCATCCACTATCCAGATACTAAGTTGTGACCGTGGAGCTCTGTTCCTGCAATAAAGTTAAGCTTTCATTTTGGTACCCAGACTTGCATGGGTCCTACCTTGTTAATACCATTGGGGACCCAAATCTGCTTGACTTTAGGTCTATTATGCAGAGGATTATAGTAGCATACTACAACCTTATGACCATATTTATCACATATAAAGCATCTAGCATGATACATGCTTGTGTGTGTGTGGATTATTTCTCCATTTGGACTTGTGTGGATTCTTGGTGGTCTTTCCCTTATATTGATTCTTCTTTTTCCATGCACCCTTGTGATTCATGATTTGTGATGAGTGAAACTCAACTCTACTATTCCTTCCTGGTTGGTTCGTGGAGTTGGTTTTACTTGACTCCACGATCCTTCGAGGTTGGAGAGTAGTGACTGAGTTACTCTTTTCTTTTATGAACCCCAGGCCAGCATGGGATCCGTTATGTCTTGGGACATGACTTAGATCAGAAGAGTAGGGATGCACTGGTTCTTCCTTCTGTGAGGATTTCACAAATGTAATGCTTCTATTGAAATTTGAAGCACTACTAATGTTAGTTTCCTTAGCTTTTCCACATATGATTCTGAGGTAGATTCCCCAAAACCTAAACCTGTTCTGTCATATGCACTTCTCTGACCGGAGATCAGGGAGTCCATGGATGAAGATAATCTATTTCATATTAAGATTGTCTTTTCTAGTTCCTCAATCTTAGATGTTAGATTTAACTCTCTTTGTGTATTGAGTTCATTGGTATGTCTTAAGATTTTATTTTTAGCCTCAAATTTAGAGAGAGAAGTGGTACTTAGTAGAGTTGTCTCCAATTTTACTTGAACTTTCTTTTTCTCTTTTTGAAGAAGAGAATAATCTTTAGAAAGAACTCTGAACCACTTCATGTATTGATGCAGATCAGATGTTATGCCATGTAGTACAGTTCTTAAATCATCAATGTCTACATCAGGAGAGTTAAAGTCGAATACCTCATCGATACTTACTTCATGATGGTTAGTGCTCTTCTTTTCCTTTTCATCTTTGGCCATTAGACATAGATTGGCTACTTGAGGCTCTTCGTCATCTCTAGACTCAGTATTTATGTTGTTGTCGGAGTCATTCCACGATCCTCTGGCCACAAGACCTTTGTCGTTCTTTTGTAGCTTTTTGTAGCCTTTGAACTCCTTCTTTGGATTTGCTTTCCTCTTTAGCTCTTCTCTAAAAGGTTTGTTGCAGTTTGCAATAAAATGACCAGGCTTCTTGCAGTTGTAGCATAAGTTGTTGATCTACTCCTGACTGTTATTGTTGTTAAATCTCTTAGGTCTGCTGCTTTTGCCTTTGCGCATGAACCTTTTGAGTCTTCTGACCAACATTGCAATGTCCTCATCATCATTTTCCCTAGAGTCAGATTCATTTTTAGCATAAGCTTTGGTGGTGGTCTCTATTTCCTTGAGAGCAACTCCTTTGCCATTCTTTCTTCCTTCAGATAGAGTCTCTGCTCGTTGGGTCAGTTTTAGTTCGTAGGTAAGAAGGTTGTCATAGAGTTATTGAACTGTTATTTCATGGAGGTTCTTTGATTCTCTGATGGTAGTGGTTTTGGCATCCCACTAGTTCGGTAAAGACCTCATGAACTTTATGATAAGATCTTTATTTGGATAGATCTTTCCAAAAGCTCGAAGAGAGTTGAGCAGCACATTGAATCTCTCAAAGGTAGAAGTGACGTTTTCTCCTGGAACATGGGCAAACATCTCATACTGTTGAGTCAAAAGAGATTTCTTGTTTTCTCTGACTTCTTCTGTTCCTTCTTGCATAATGAGCAATGCTTCCCAGACTTCCTTGGCAGTTTTGTTGTTGACCACATTTTTGAATAGATCATCTTCTAAAGACTGGAATAAAATATTCTTGGCCTTTTTGTCTAGTTGGAGAACTTTCTTGTCGTTGTAAGTCCATTTTGATTTGATCTTGATCTGAATTCTATTTGGATCATCTGCAGTTGGTGCAAGCTTTGTTGGAATGTAGGACCCATTCATAACGGTTTCAAATAGCTCATCATCTATTGAATCCATGTAGGCTTGCATACGAACTTTCTAGTTGGCAAATTTGTCTTTATTGCACATTGGTGGCTTGCTGCCTCCACCGGTCTTGGATTCGCTTATCAGTTGTACCATTGGATCTACTCAAGCTTTATAGGCTGGTTGAGAGAACCTGCTCTGATACCAATTGTTAGTTCCCAAAGGCACAATAGTTATCTAGAAGGGGGGTTGAATAGATATTATAAAAACCTTTTCCTTTTCAAAATACTTATCAGATTTGTTAGTAAATTATCCACAGCGGAATATATGATTTGTTTGTTCCACTTTAAGATAAAATAAGTTTATAGATGATAAGCAGGTATGACAGATATAACAGTTATAGTAGATATATCAAACATAGTGATTTTAAGTGGTTCAGAGCACTAAAGGCTCTTAGTCCACTCTTCTACTTCACGAGTAAGAAATCCACTAAGGATATCTTTACAATCTTTGAATCACTTAGATTCCTTCAAGACCAGCAGTCTTGGAACTTCTTAATTCACTTAGAAATCTTCAAGTCTAGCAGACTTGGAATACACTTGATGAGAGTTGAGTTCTTGGGTTGTGCTACTCAGTTGCAGTTAAGCATACGTTCGGAAGAATTGAGTAGCTGTGCAAGCTTTTCTTTCTTGATCGTAGAGTTTGGACGTTGAGAGTTCTTTTGCTTTTTCGTTCTTGCTTGCTCTTTTTTTGAATCTCTGTCTGATTTTCTTATGAAGGAGCTTTTGAAATGTTTCCGTTGAAGGCATCCGTTGTAGCATTTAATGCTTCAGAAATTTCTGAGCACTGATGTTGACTTCTTAGAAATCTGTTGTTAAATTGTTTGGCTCAGCATACGATGAGATCGCTTTCACCTAACACTTGAAAAGGTATTTTTAGCAGGCATGCAGTCCTTTCCTGAGCTTCTTCTATACACTTCTTCGATACATACTAAGGATGAGTGTTAGATCATTGGGATTCCAAAAATGTCAACGTCTATAAGCCATTCTTCATTTGTTATACTTCCTCCTTCATCAAATAGACGAAACTTGGTGCTTCTGATGCTGACTGGAGAGACACCACGATTATTATGTTTCTATCATGATCGTTGTGTCTTGTCATTCTTGTGCTTGATTTAGCCTTGATCGAAAAAAACACTACGATTTCTCTTAAGCTCTGATAAACTACGATCTCTACTTGCTCATTTTGCAGACTCCACATTTCTGAGAGCTGACTGCGGTTCTTGACTTGGTTCGGCAGGCGCTCAGACCATCTCCATGATTCTAAGTGTGGCTTCCAAGATAGACTACGATTCTGTAGCAACTTCTTCGATACTCATGATTCTACCTTGACTTCTGCAATTTCTCAGCTGGCTCGTCAGACTACGATTTTGTTGAGACCTATCTATTACATCTTAAAATAAATCAACCTAATAACTTTGATCTTTCTTCTATACATTCATTTATAGATTGAAAAACATTAAGCACAGATCAACCTAACAATTTTGATCTACCATCAAAGTTCTTGTACATATTTTCTATGAAGGACTTTACACACAATCATATTTATTTACTTTCAACATAAAATTTGAATATGCAATTCCCAACACCTTTCTTGCATGTGTGTGAATGATGTGTTTACATTAAATGGATGTGAATGAATGCTCTATTTACTGCACTTTAGTGCCTCGCAAAAATCTTTGCTCTTTATATTAGTGCCTCTCATAATGTCATCATTTCATACGGTGAGACACGATGTATGTGAATGTATGTTGTGTGATTCCTCCACCAGGAGGTGAACCTGTCGGTGTTTGATTACTGGACTCAACGGAGAATAATCCTGCGAGGCTTAGGAAATGAACCACTCAGATCCTCTCCAATTAAAAAATTGGATTAACTTCCCATCTAGTAAATTGCGATGATCTAGGGACCTTCATGCCGAAAAGCTGCGAGAGTAGCCTAAGATAGGTCAGCCTCTGATAAACCAAATACGAAGGGGAGTCTCTTTATGCCTTTCCCTTTCAATTCCATGTAAATTTTGATTCAATGTAAATTACGATTCCATCTAAATGTAAAGAGAAAGGAAAGAAAAGAAAATGTGAATATCATTTCCATTCCATGTCAATGTTATTAGGAAATTGTTAAATCCACAACAAAAATTGTTATTTCCACAACAAAAGTGTCGCTATAGATCTTATAGCAGCGGTTTTCACCGTCGCTATACATCTATAGCGACACTTTTGTTGTGGAAATAATAAAAAGTGTTGTGGATTTAACAATTCTCATGTTATTATTGTAAAGATATCAAATCATGTCATGCTATCTTGTCATCAAAACAACTGACATTTATTTTATAGGAAAATATTAAAAACCATAAAAAACCAAGATGGTGCATTAATACATGTTGTTAATGCTTATCAAGACTAAACTACCTACTCTTCTTGTAGGTAAGAGTGGTCCCATTACTAGATCATAATCTAAGAAGGCACACGACCTATCCACCGACATGGCTAAAAGTGCCCAACACGAATCAGGTTCCTTGTCTCAAAAGGAATTTGAGGGTCTCAAGAATCAAATAGCAGAGTTGGTTATCCTCTTGAAAGAACAAAGTAAAAGCAATCAAGGCCAGACAAAGCCCAATCAACTAGAGTCCTTCTCATAGGGTGGCAATAAAAGTAGTGACAAAAAGGGGAAAATACAAATACTTGAACCTCACTCTAGTGAGGGAACTAACAAAACCCTTGAAATCACAAATCTCAGGGATGATCGAGAAATTGGGGACATAAGAAAGAAAGTCCAACAAATGGAGGAAACCATCCGGTCAATCAAAGGGACTGGTAACCTTCGAAGTGTCACCTATTCAAATCTATGGATATTCCCAGGGGCTTGATAACCTGACAAATTCCAAGTCACAGAGTTTGAAAATTATAATAGGGCAAGCGATCCCTATACGCACCTAAAAGTATACATTGGCGAGTTGGGGTCTTATGCCAAAGATAAAAGCCTCAAAATGCAACTTTTCCAAAAGAGTCTCACTCAAGAGGCTAAAGCCTGGTATGCTTGACTTGACAATGCCAAAAACCACAACTAGGAAGAGTTAGCCCACGCCTTCCTTAATCAGTATAGCTTCTAGTCACAAATGGCTCCAGACATTTATCAAATTACCAAAGTTAAAAAGAAGAATAGTGAATCTTTCTGTGAATATGCCCAAAGATGGAGACATCTGGCGGCGCAATTTATTCCATCAATGACAGAAACTAACATGGTAATGACATTCATTGATATCCAAGAGGCACCTTACTATGAGAGAATCTTAGCAGATTTCTCGGAGATGATCAAACACGGTGAAATGGCAGAGATGGGTCTGAAAGCAAGCAAGATTAAAGATCTCACGGCCTTGGAAGCAGTCGCCAAGCATATATAGTCTAAAAACTATGTAAGCAATCCCAAAAGGGTACCAAAGAAAGGCGATGAAGATATGTCCCTCGTTTTAAATGGGCAAGCTAGAGACCAACCTACAGTCCCCCATTTGGAAGAAGCAATGAAATATGCCATTTCAATAATAGGCTACATTCAACCAATGCCAAGACAGAAAGAGAAAATTTGAAAGAACAAAAAATATGGTGTTCACTCCACTAGGCGATTCCCTTGAAAATGTATTGGTGATGTTAATGGATCACTAGAAAATTACCAAACTAGCTCCACTTCTGGATCCAAGAAGAAAAATATACAATCCAAGCTAGAGATGTACTTACCACTCAGGGTCTTCAGGATACGATACACAAGATTATTGGTCCCTAAAGCATAAAATTCAAAATCTGATCGAAAGTGGCAGTATTGTGGTCCAACGACTTGAGCAACAAAATGTCAACACCAACCTTCTGTTGCAGTATGATATGGAGGGAGTAAACATGATTGAGTCAGGAAGCGCTGAAATGCATCAAAATTGTAAGTACATACGAAGGACGGCGGAATTCCCTCAAAGAAAACGAACAAATGTCCTACAATGGGAAAATTCAAAGGAATATTAGATAGTATGTCAAAAATTGGAGACGATCCTGCATCAAGTAACTCTGTTGGCTAATCTGATAGTACACCAACATCAGGTTACAAGATAACTTTTCACTCAACTCTCAGAAAGCCAAAAGAAAGTAGAAGTTAACTAGAATTTAAGCCTATAACCCTCTAGGATGAGCCAACTAAATGAAGAAGATCAAAGCAGCTGAAAGGACAAGAAAAATGGAGTGATAAAATTACTAAAAAATCTCACCAGCGGAAAAATCACTTGGAAGAATGCGATTTCTCAAAGAAAGATCAAACAATCTCCAAAAGAGACAGAAAATTTACCCCTTTAAACAAATCAAATGAAGAGATGCTATACTTTCTGATAAGCGAATGAAAGATTACTGAGTTACTGCTTCCTGTAAATCCCGAGATGAAAAGTTATGATTCCACCAAGATATGTCTCTACCATTCTAACTCACCTAGACATGCAACTGAGGAATGTTGGTCTCTAAAGCATAAAATCCAAGATCTCATTGAAAATGGAGAGCTGGGGATAGAAGTCCCCATGACCAGAAAAGGCTAAAGGGAAATAAAGAGCTTAAGATGTCCACTCGAGATAGGTAGTGCAAAGGAGGTGACGGTTATGAGCACCAATCCGGGTTGAGAACAAGGTAGACTGGTCGTAATGCGGGGAGTGGCAGAGGAAACAAGACAATCCCCTAAGGAAATTCCTCCACAACTGTCAAACATTCTATTATCAAAAGTTAACAACCACATTCCTAATTCTACCCTCTTGGATGATGAAGAGGAAATACTGATCCTTCCTAGTGCAAAAAAATCCAAAATGAAAAGTTCCTTGCGAGTAATATAACATCAGTTCAAGAGAGATTTCATAGTTAAATCCTCTCAAGCTTATGAGAAAGGTGAAGGAACAGATGAAAAAAAGGTAGTGAAGTTGATAGGGAAGCCAACCCATTGAGGAATCTAGAGTTCATCCCTTTGTGCGACGAGTCCAGTTTAAGCCTCCTTAAAGGATATGTTGATTCAAGAGACTATCAAGGTATTGCCATGATTGAAGATATTATCTTCAGAACCAAGAGGTAACCTCTATCGCAAGCCTCGAAGGTATCATAAACACTGACAACTGGACCATCAGACCCCAGCTAGCCAAGAAGACGTAGATCTAAAGGATAAAGTTGTGAGTTCCAGGAGATGTTGGGACGGTATCACTTTCTTCGCATTATGCCTTTTATTTTTCATGCATGTAAATATTGAAAAATCAAAAAATCAAAAAAGTAAAAAATATAAAAATTAAAAAAATTAAAAAATTAAAAAATTAAAAAATCAAACCCAAAATCCAGTCCAAGTATAAACTCAAAGACCTGTCTCAAGACACCAAATCAAACCTGAAAAGCCTACACCCAAGAAAAATCCTCAAAGTCAGCGACCCATATTGAGAAAACCCAATAACACCTCAATATCTTTCCATCAAATCTGGCACAAGTTCCGAAAAGGAAAAGAAAACGATATATCAAAACCACCAGTAACAGGGATGAAATGGAAATCATCATAAAATACAACTCATCAACAACTCATCACTTCTGAAGTGCAAGAAGACTTGATCTCCTTTGACCTAAAGAAGTATAGGGGCAACCATCATGGAAAAGTCTATCTCAAAACCGACGACTTATTTCCTAAGAAAGAGGCTGTGACGCCCCCAAATTCTCTACATTTCCTGTAGCAGATTTGGTGCTCACATAAATATTCCATAAGATAATTATTCCTATAAATCCAAGATTCACAGTACTCATAACAGATTGTAGTTCTCGTCAGAATAATTATTGTATTTGTGTACCCTCACTTGGATGTATAGGTTTAGTATCTTATAGATATTTCTTCCATATCAATAATTCATATCTATCTGACATTTATAGTATTAATGGTAGGGTACTTGGAACTGAGAAGCGCTACCTCAGTGCATCAGAGAATTCCTAATGTCTGTTAATACTATCATTCAGATGTATAGTTCATATCAATACTGTACTCTTTTCTAATGCCTTTAGAAATGTGTAACGAAACACTGAAAACTAATAATACATTACACAACTTAATATACAATTACATAGATTCGAAATATAGTTAACTTTTACATTATAGCCCTTAAAAAATATAATCACGTCTTAAGCCTTTCTATCAACAAATACTGGAACTGCTAGATACATCATTTCTATCTGCAAATGAAAAATATTTGCAAGGATGAGCTACAGAAAGCTCAGCAAGCTTTGAACAAGTAACAATATTATACCCACACCAAATCTGGATTGAATGAATACAGAGTTCAGAGTTTTTCCACATATATATACTGAGGTTTATCTGCCAAACCCTGAACATTACGAGTTCCTGTCAGTCATATAGACTTAGTAACCAGAGTTGATCCGCTCAACCAAATAACCTAGGAGTATGCATATCATCCTATCTTAATAACCCTCGGTGATTGCTATAAATGATGGTACAAAATAAAACCTATTGACATTACATTAGTCATATATAATAGTTCAAAGATATATGTTTATACCAAACAACATTGGTTTCTTATAATCTATGCTTTGATATCATATCAAACATAGTTTACGCAAATAACATCTCATATGTCTTGGTTATGTTTAAACAAGAAATCATAACCTTTAAAACAACAAATATCATGAACACTGTATATCACAAGATCATATCTGATAAATAGAAGACTTTCATTTAATAAACTAATTAAATAAAGTTAGAAAACTTGCATTTGAAATATAAAGTTTGCACAAAGTATAGAAAAACTTGCCTACTCGAAGTTTAGCTAATATATGCTATTCAAAACTGTTTACGCAACCTAAATATGGTTATTGCAGTAATTAGAAATAATAACAGTTGATATCTAATCAATTTACTCGACCCAAAAATTATAACGTTAAGTGTACTTTTGAAAAAAAAGTATATAGGTGCTCGGTAGACATCGCGGTAAATGTCAGGGGCATTTTTGAACCTTTTTCCTATATATATATATATATATATATATATATATATATATATGGAGCTGATCCATAGCTAACGTTGTAAGGATAAGGTTATTCTTACAATAGATCTCAGTTGTTTATTCGTCCATTGAATAGTAAGGGGAAGCCCCATCCGCAGTTTAATATATGGGAGCCTGCAGTTTAGTTCTGCGGATGGAAAAATTTGTCTAAAATATCTATTCTTTGTCCACAGAATTAAATTACAACCGCTATGTTTGCCAGGTGTTAATATCATTAACACGACTTATTAATAAGTTTTATACATGCGAATCAGATCTCATTAGACTTGGATTATTGTTAATCTCTGTTGTTTTGTATGCATTTTTTACATTTTATGTTATTTTGTAGGCTATGACACAACATTGGCATGAAGAAGAAAGAAAAAGCAATCTGGACATCTTTTGGAGTACAATATGCAAGCAAATGCAAGAAGGAGAGATTGCAGGGCTTTTAATGCTAAGTTGGATGCACGTTCTTGGCTTGGAACTTGAATTTTATTGTAAATCTTGTCGAGAGAGATTCAATTTGATAACTAGCACATCCCGTAACTGTAAGACCCCGAATTTTATGAAATAAAAGTATTTAATTTTTCTTATAATTACTATTCAGTAAATGGTTCAATTGATAAAAGTTAAAGTTAAGGGTGATATGTGAATTTTTTTTTTAAAATACGCAAGTGGTTATAAAATACTCATTGCTGTCGGGGAATATTCGTTTGGTCGTGGAATATTCTTTCTGTTGGAGAATATTCGTACGACGGCGCAGCCATTTGTGGGCCCCATAACAGAATAACTATCGGATGAAGAAAATGATAAATTTGAGTTTTTTTAAATAACGGCGTAGTGGTTACCGTTAACACTGTTGGAATAACCGGTGGTTAAAATACAGTAATACACGTGGTTGCACAGTAGCACACGATTTTACACAGTATTTTTGAATTATTGATCCTTACGTAAGAAGGCACTACTCAATAATTATAAAGATAATTACTATTCAATATTTTATTTTATTGGTTCAATAATTCTTTGCGTTGATATTTTAAATTATTGTTGTTCAATAATTGTCTTCGTCAAGATCTCCATTATCGGATCAATAATTCATATTATTTGGAATAATATTATTAGATAGCATTATTGGCAATGTCTAGAAAGTTCTGTTAAGGAGAGGTTTGATCACCTAATTGCGCGCCAGTAAGGAGAAATCTTTATCGGAAAGCCCCATCTTTCCTGGGAACAGCCTGGTTGTCATAAATGTGATTCTATAATATTATTTGTGAATAATTAATTATTGATTTATATGATAAGGAAATATTTATTTTATGTGGATATAAATGATGGATATATTTATTTTTATGTGGATAAAAATGAAGGAATTAATCTTTGAGGTGTTTTATCAAGATTTTGTTTGCCGATTGTGGAGGTATTATAAATCATCCGTTTGCAGATTTCAGATATTTTTGGTTTGGAATTTGGAAAAACTCAAAGCTACAAAGTTGTAGAGAATTCGATTTCAGTCAGAATGGACATAAAATTCATATTTTTCTGATAACCGGGCTATTTTCTATGAATTATTGAAGTTTTGGAAAATAAAATGATTTTTATTAATTTATGGGTGGGACCCACTTGTGGTTTAACACATGTGGGTAGCTAGCTTTGTTCAAAGATGGCTGGTGGTTGATCAAACATGTGGGCATGCGTAGGAAAGAAGAAATAAAATAATATATTTTATTATTTTAGTCTCCTATGGCGTTCTAGCATTTTCCTATAAATAGGTGCTTATGTTAGAATTGAAAATTACACCAGAAACATAAGTTTTCTCTCTCTATATTATCAAGCATATTGTTGTGAGTATTTAGATACTTTGAGAGTTGCTATTCGGTGCAAGGTTCCTTCGGCTTTTCATCCGATATTCCAGTCAGAAGTACTGTTATTTTGAGGTAAGGGATTTTAAGGGTTATTATATTTTTCAGTTCATACTTCTTCCGTCCTTCAGAAAATTCTGGAAAAATTTAAAATGATAGTTTGATGAGTTTTATTGATTGTGTCCAAAAATGGTGATTTTTGGATATATAGATTAAGAGTTCTGAATTTTACGGGAAAAATCTATTTTAAAAGTAACCGCTTATAACTCCTTATTGTTAACTCTAAAATTGATGAAATTTTTATTGGGAGTACATCTATATAATATCAGTGTACGCTGTGAATTTTGGAATTTTTGGATAAAAGTACAATTTATGATAAATGTCTAAATATTCGGCGATTTTGGCCATATGAAAAATAGTAAATGAATTTTAAAACTTCTGAGAAAAATATATGTTCAATATGGGACTGTATTCTGCTAAATTCCAGAAAAGAAATAGTTTTGGAACTGATTTGGTATTTTTCATAAAAATGGACTAGTTATAAGTAAATGAATTAAATATATTATGTGAAGTAAGAAAATTAGAAAATAGGATTTTATGGCTTGAGGATTCTATATGAGGTATTTGTAGATTTTTGATGAGGGTTTTGGTTATTGGTGATGAAATCTTATGAGTTTGAAATTTTAGGATGATTAAATGCATTATTTAGTAAAGTGTAAACAATTTAAATAAATTGTTTATAAGTTTAAGAAATGTTATTTCAATATCATTATACCGAAATATTGGTATGGATTTTATTGTGGAATTTCTACCTTTTTGTGTCGGATTTACTATTCACGAGTTACTATTCACGAGTTACTATTCATGAGTTACTATTCACGGTTACTATTCATGGTTACATTATTCACGAGTTACTTATTCATGACAAAATTGGTTTCTTTTTTAACCAAATTATAGTTGATTTATGAATATTACTCTTGAGATTAAATCTAGATGTTTTGATTATATTGATTTTATTATTATATATAATATTTTTATAACCCTAATGATGATATTTCTCTTTGACTTGAGTGTAAATATGGGTAGAATATTGATATGATCATGAATATGGGTTCCCTTTGGCCAGTAGTGCGAAGTTAAATTGTTGACTAGTATGATCATGACCATTGAATTTATAATTGAATATCTTTAGCTTAATTGCAAAGGTGAAATGATCAGCATGGTTATAATTATGGTTTATATAAATTCTGAAATGATTATATATTTCTTTGAGATATTAATATATTTGGCCTGTAGTGCAAATATGAACTGTTGATGAATATATTTGGTCTCAGAAGTGCAAATATGAACAGTTGATGAATATATTTGGCTCAGTAGTGCAAATACGAATCGTTGAGGAATATCTTTGGCTTTAGTAGCAAAGATGAATTGTTGATGAATATCTTTGGCCAGTAGTGCAAAGATGATTCGTTGTTGAATATCTTTGGCCCAGAGTAAAATGATGGTTCTGTTGATGAATATCTTTGGTCGTAGGCAAAGATGAAATTATTAGTATGATTATAAATGAGGCTGTGATTTGGTATAACCATGATCTTTGATATTTCGGTAAAGACATGTGATGAAAATTATCTTCGCCCTAGATGCTAAGAGGAATTTAGAATTACAATTATGATTATGAGTTATTCATATAATTGTGGAAAGAAATTGTTGATTAATGTTACAGGATAAAACATTATTGGTGGACTTTTAATGTGGAGAAGATAATAGACTTTATGGTCTATTTGACTCTTCTAATGGATTGCTTCGTTCACCGCAACTATGGTTGAAATTTTTTATCATCTACCATATGTTCTAAATCTCTCGATTTATTATTGATGAAGGCTATTGATAATTTAATTATCTTTAGTCATGATATTCTTTTATCGAAGCTAGTTCGCTCACCCTTTTGCTTCACAATTCCTTTCGTGTAATAAGAGTGTATTTGGGTTGAAGCAGGTAACAGGAATAGAAGCAGTGGTCATCATTTAGTAGTTATATTTGGTGAATTAACTAGGGTGAGGCGAACCCAACGTTGGAAGGGTGTTTTACCACTATCATACAAGATGTCTAATGACATACAACCTCGTGTCATCATAAGACAAAGTTGTGCTCATCCACTTGCTGAGTATATTTATGAGCACTACCTATATAATCTTGGTGTTTGTTTGAAGTATAATTCTCAATTAAGGATAGTGGAGATAATGATATATCAAGAGAAGACTCACCATTGGGAAGAATATGATAGTAATCTTCTCGTTTTTCTTTGGGGTCTATTGGGTCAACCTAGGATAATTCTGTGGCCATATGATATCTATCATAACCTAGACGCATGGCCTCCCATGTACGAAGGTTTCCTTGAACACTTCCCAAAGATTCTAATTTCTAAAACAGTTTTTGACTATACATTTATGTAAGGTGTCATTGTGATATGTTATCCAAGGTTGGGATGAGAGTCACAGTTGGTATATATTTGTATCCAAACTCACAGCATATGTGTTGTTATATTTTGCACGATAATTGTTGTAATAAAGTTGTAGTTTTTTTCTGTACCATGTATTTGGCGACTCAGAATGGGTTGGATGGAATGGACCTATTTTGGGGTTGTCACAGTAACACTTCCTGGATCAAAAGTTATGACCTTTTTAATAACGGACGTTGAACCTCAAAGTTTGGAGTTGCCATTTACATAGTACTCACTTCAAGCCCAATTTTGACCTTGATCTAGCTAGAGTCTCTCAATTCTTTAACAATAAAAGTTGTATATCTACTTCTTATCTTTTTGAAACATCTTGAATCGTCCCAATCAGAGTTCGAATGAGAAAGTTATGACCATTTTACTAAAGAATGTCGTAGTAAAAAATGACAAGCGCGCCCGCACCCGTCTCTAGTTCATTTTGAGCGCAATTGCGCTTCTCTCCAGACTCAGAAAATGCTTTCTGCCACTTAGGTGCAACTACGCCCAATCCTAGGCTATTTCCAGCGTGATCACGCCACTTCGGGGGTTTACTAGAGTTGACTTTTTGACTTTGTAACCAATTAGATTGCAAATTTGATTCCTTAATTTCTAATAGGACTTGGATTTATGTTAGAGACTATAAATAGTTGTTATTATTCAGTATATGGGGATTTGAATTGTATTAGATTTCGTTAGCTTTAGAATTAAAACCCTAACTTGGGAAAAAGATTGCAAGGCTTAAAGCAATTGAAGGAGCACAAAGGATTAGGAGCTACATGATAGATTCAAAGACTGCTTCAACATATTTTAATCTCTTCTATATCTCATGTTTTCTATTCTTGAATGTTATTTCAATTGTGGATTATGGATTTTGATTTAGTTATGAACTAATTTCTATTTAAGATTACAATGGAACTTCTTGCATAATTTTCATTAATATTCTTCTTTGTTAATTATTGTTGAATATTTTTAGATTGTCTATTATGATTTGTATTTAATTACTTAATTTATTGGTCAATAATTATTGTGATAATCTATATGAACTTGAGAAATGGATTATAAATTTAGATTTGATCATAATATCATGTGATTGTGTTTTTTGCATGGTGATGTAACTCATGTTTTTTGTCTAGGATAGAGATATACCTATACGCCGCATGTAATCTGATAGAGATCATGTGCTTTAAATCCTTTTTAATTATAATTCACATAGAGATATAATGAATTAGTTAACTAGGGTGTTCACCTTAATTCTATCATCTGTAGAATTACGTTGATTTATTTATGATACATCGAGAGATGGTTATAAATATTAATGAGTTCTTGATTAATAATCCGGAATAGTTGGCTTAATTTAACAGGAAGTATAGTGTATTAATTCAAGTGGAACATTAAGGGAAATTGTAATCTTAAGTCTTCTTATCTAATTTTCAACCTAGGGATAAAAGTTAGTAATTTTTATTTTTAAAAATTCATACTCTTAATCAATTGTTTAAATAAAATTAATTTGGTTAAGAGTCAGTACTTGGTCATTTTTATTAAATAATTCCTCGTGGGTTCAACACTATACTTATCATTATATTACTTGTGGACTGTGTATACTTACGTATTTTGCTAGTATAGATTTATTTAGGCAAAAAATGACGACGTTTTGCTTATATCAACCGTTTGCAAACCTAAACTGTGGATGCTGACTATATTCCCAATTAATCTTTAAACGGTGGCGTTTTAAGGTAAATCACCGTTCGCAGAACTAAACTGCGAACGGTGAGTCATTCTAAATCAAATATGTAAAATCCCTGAAACCCGGTTCTATCTTTAAAATTGAAATTTGGTTCTATTCATCCAAAACATGTCATTACATCATAAGAATAAATATATTATCCTTACAAAATATTTGCGGAATCTTACATTCTACTCCCAAGAACGAAGACCTTAACTAATAAATCACCTAATATTACTTTAAGATATTAAACCAAAATTATTTATTACAATTAATACACAAATCTTCTAACTTTAACTTTTTCTTCTCTTTGATGATACCGGATTCTTCGGTCTGCTTTGGCTTAGCTGCAATTATAATAAAATTTTCAAGAGTGAACATTTATGTAAGACCCCAACTTTTATGAATAAAGAATAATTTTTTCGAATTATATTTTTGAATATTATGGTATTGATTGATATAATGTTATAGTTGTAGGTAATATTTATAAATTTTGCAAAGTACGCAAGTTGTTATATAATATTCGATTGGTCGGGAAATATTCGTTTTAACAAGGAATATTCGTACAACGGCACAATCATTGGTGGACCCCACAACGGAATTATTGTCGAATTGAGAAAACGACAAAAATACTTTATGAAAATAACGGCGGAGGTGTTAGCATTAAAACCGTTGAACTACCCGATAGTAAAAGTACAAGAATACGATGTCTGTCGTAGTTACAAAGAAATACACCAGATTGATTATTGATGCTTACGCTTAGAAGTCACTCACCTATACTCAATTATTGCTACAGTAATTGCTGCATCATATTTATCATATTATTGATTCAATTATTGTTACAGTACATCTGCATTATATGATATATTATTAAATCAATAATTGTGACGGCAAAGTTATTCATATTATTATTCGCAATATCGACAATGTCTAGAAGTTACAACGAGAGGTTTGGTCACCTAATCATGCGCGCCAATAAGGAGAAATCCTTATCGAAAGCCCCTCTTTCTCGGGAACGACACGGTTGTTAAATATTGTGAATTATAATATTAATGATGAATAAGTTCGTGTTGATTAAAGATGAATTTTATAGTTCCATTGTGTTGGACTTATTTGTGTTAGTATAATTGATGTCCTGGAGGATATATTGTTTAATTGGGTATTCGGGACACTTTTTGTGTCGAGTTACTATTCATGAGTTACTATTCACGGGGTACTATTCACCCGTAAGATATATTTATTTTCATCCAAATCATTTTTGGGTACAATATTATTCCATGAGTAGATGTGCTAATTTTTAGAATAGTTGGTTCAAGATATAATAGTAAATCAATATGGACCGCTGGTGGAAGTTATAATAGTAAATCAATATGGACCGCTGGTGGAAGTTATAATAGTAAATCAATATGGATCGTTGGTTTAAAGTTTTAATAGTAAATCAGTATGGACCGTTGTTTTAAGTTTTAATAGTAAACAAATCTGGATCGTCCGTTTAAAGTAAGTCAATCTAGACCGTTCATAAGTTAGTTACTATGCAGTCCATTCTTCTATAAATAGAAGCTCATTCCTTCATTATTTCTTTAATTCAATCGAAACTCTAGAGAGAATTATAAGAGAACCTATAGAAAAGTATTCTCGCTACTTCCCTACTCTTATATTCAGTTTCTTTTTATGGTAAGGGATGTTATTTGTTGTACTTATGAAGAGAACCGGTTATTCCATTATTTATTATTATTCGTTGGAATAACTCGTATAATGAGCTACCCCTATACATGATGACATTCTTCTAATATTCCGTTCTTTATTATTTTGTCGAATATCATGTTTGTGTGTTTATGCTTGGGACCGGTTCCATTATTTATTATTCTCGCTTAATATCTCGTCTGCATGCGCTTACGCCAACTCCGGGTTCCATTATTTATTATTCGCCGGAATATCCTGCCTGCATGCGTTTTACGCCTAGAACCCGGTTCCATCCTTTATTATTACGTTGTAATAACTTTTGCAAGGCCTATCGCATCATTACGTGGTGATTTCTTTTGTTATTCCATTCTTTATTATACTCAAATTGGTTAAAACTTTGACTTCTATACCCATAAAATTAGTGGAATATCTTTGATATTTGCGCTTCATCTAGTATCTTTTCATGGAAATATTCTTCTGAGCATTCTTGAATTTTACTCTACAAAGTAGTATCATGTTGATAATTTGGACGTTATCAGTTCCTAGATAAATTAATTCTTGAACTTGTTTTATTGAATTCTTATATCATTGTCATCATCCTCATGTTTATATTTTGTTGAAAGTCATACGTGGCTTCAGAGTGCATAGATGGACTTGGTATGATTATGACGAGAGATTATTCGATTGTAATCATGGTAGTAATGTTACAAATGATGTGATAAAAGTCCTTATTCGCCCGTAGTGCATTGATGGATGATTGTTGGCATGATCATGACCATTAATGAATACACGAATGTCCTTGACCCGTAGTGCATGGATAATTTCGGTCGTGATACTAAAGAATATCCTTGGCCGAAGTAGCAGGGGGGTGATTGGATGATGTGAATTATTTATTGTCGAGTCTCAAAGTGATAAAAGTCATGAAAACCTTTTAAATCATAGAAGATAGTAGATTTTATTCCCTACTTGACTCTTCTAATGGATTGCTTATTCACATTTGATTAAACTTGATAGTTATTATATTTTATCGGTTTAACACTATTCAAGGCTAACGATAAATTATTCGCATTATCTAAGTCATAATATTTTTCTTTGGGCTAGTTGAGCTCACCTTTCTTTTTTTGTTCTCTTCAAGAAATGAGAACCTTGAAATTTGGGACTAGTCGGGAACAGAGTGATGGTCCTAGATGGTGCATTAGTAGTCCTCACTATTCTGTGAAATAGTGTGATAATAATTGTAATGAGGATTCCTTTTGAGTTTGTATAATCTCTAGTAGACAATAATTGTATTCAAACTCACAGTTATGTTTTGTCGTATTGTACACGACAGTTGTATTAATAAATTGTATTTGGATTCTGTACCATGTATCTAGCGACCCAAGATGGGTGATGTATACCTAATTTTGGAGGCGTCACAATTTAATTGCTCAACAAGTCATAACAGTTGATTAAACAACAAAATCAAGAATCAAATTACCATTTTTTAAAACTTTAATAATTGAATAATAGTTATAAAGAAACTTGAATAAATAGGAATTAAATTGAATTTCTATAATTTAACACCTCCATCACCATTTTAAGTGAAAACATTATCTATTCCTTCAACAAAAAGGTTCATCTGGACCTTTGGCTCTTCTCCTACTCATGAAGGTTGAGTAGTACTCCCTCTGTTCCAAAATAAATATCCTAATTAGTTTCGACACGCTGATTAATAAAGTTTTCTTTTTCCTAAATTACCCTTTTTGATTATTTATTAATTCAAGTATTTTTCACTTTTCTATGACCCCAATAATTGCTTTTTTCACTTTTCTATGATCTTAATAATTACTTTTTCACTTTTCATTGACCCCAATAATAATTTTTTTCAGCTTTTTATGACCTTAATAATTACTCTTTCATATGTCATTTAATTCTCTAGATACATTTTTTTTTAACTATAACATTCCCAATAAGTATATTAAATAGATTATGAGGGTATAAGAGGAAGAATAAGATAAATATAGTTACTAATATTGAAATAGGATATTTATTTTGGAACATCCAAAAAAAAGAAATTAGGAGATTTAATATGGAACGGAGGGAGTATTTTTAACTGTAAACGTACATACAATCAACATCATATATATTTAATCATATACACATAAGACCATCTATCTTCTTATATTTATTAAGAACAACTTCTCTTATAACACTTCTAGGACTCAACTCATCCTACACAAATACATATGTGAAAAAGAATCACCTTCTCGACATATATATAAGAACAGCACAACACAAGTGTTCAACTGTTATGAATGTCGTGAACTGAGTGGCTCCCCACCTAAGAACTAATGAATTAGTTTTCCAGTCTCATCTACACTGTCTCGATAGTGAGCTAGATCGATTTACTAACTCATCTTAAACCTCTTCCCATACAAAGGAGTTGTTCTACTAAATTACTATACATCAACGGTTAAAAAAACATGTGACTGTACTTACAACTTAAACTTAGCTAACACCGTAACATTTGACAAGTCAAAATCACTAATATCAACTTACTTCTTCACATAATTTGATATTCCATGATATTTACCATCTTAAACAGTTCCATTTCTTAGAAATTATCTTCTTAAGTCTTCACATAGGTGCAGATAATGGTTAAATACGATCTTGCATATAACCATCAACAACCATCCTATTTCCCTATTACACAGAGTGAAATCTTATCTTTAACTACTCATCTAGCATACTTAACACATACAACAAATATTTTGCTCATGACACACATTCTTGCACAAAGTGCAAGATAACACCATCTTATGTCCACATATATTTGATTGACATAAACATCTTATCATACTTCCTAGTATTATCACCAATAATCTCTCCAACAACGTGTATTCTATTCAAAATAGTTCCACAAATTAGTTTAGACGAATTAAATGACTAATAACTCTTTTACACAAATCATACAATGAATTTCATATAGCAAATCAAATTTCCACGGTTTAAACATTTGTCTTGCACAGAAAAATAATATGTATAAGATCACACAATATTTGCATTCAATTTAACACTGTGAATGAAATTAGAAAACTTTCTTTATATCAGAAGTTAAATAAGAGTTAAAAAATTGCTCAATAAAGTTTGAGTAAGTTTAGGAAACTTGCTTTAAGCATTCTTTACTACTTACTTTACTCATCCTTTAAATGCCCTACACATTTAAGTTCATATACACATACCTATTAGTCACGTAAAGACGTTAATTATCGACTTACGTTAACTTTATTCCATTTCTTATTGTTCGCATTTTTTGATTTAATCAACATGACTAATTTTTCTTTTACATTTTACGCTACAGGTATAAAGTAGTTAGGTAAAATCTATCCGCTTTGGTGTCTACTTTAGACTAAGTTCTTATTTAGTTATAATCCAGACAGTATAAATCTTTTTATTTAGGTGTCTGCTTTAGACTAAATTTCTCTTTTGTTATAATCCAAATAGGTTAACTTTTCCGCGGAAAGTGTCTACTTTAGTTCAAAAATCCTTGTATCCTGAAGCAAAAATATTCAATTTTTTGTTATCGCTGCACTTTGTCACACCTATTTTGTAAAGTCATAACTCGGTCATCCGTTATCGGAATAAGTTTGTTCTTGAGCCTACGACTTCCTTATACTACAAACTAAAAAACCCCCCAAAGAATAACCAATTTCCAGAAGCTTTAACTACCCAAAAAACTGACTACAAATTATTTTTCCTAACTTTTTATATACTTTACTAGAAATCCCGCCATAACTTCGTTACAATGAATTTTCCTTTTGTTCTAATTAGGTTACTATTGATCGATTTCGCAATCAATAAAACACGCGAAAGTATACGTGGTCCACAAGTAATAAAGAGTAAGTAAGTTGTCGATCCCACGAGGAATTATCACTAATATTTATCAAGTACCGACTTTATATCGCCTTAGTCTTATTTAAACAGTTGAATAAAAGATAGTTAATTAAACTAATTAATTCTAATTATCAAAGAAAGTAAATGGCTAACGACTAGAATCAAAGGTGCTACAAGCTCAAATCATAACTTCCCCTACACAAGCCTTATGTCAAACAATTGGCGTGCAATGCTTCATTAAATATCCTAACTCTCCTTCGATTATAGTGTTCACGACGGATTGTCAACCGATAATTCACAAGTGTTCATATGCCTCTTCCGAGGCACATATAAACCTATATTCTCTAGATCTACCCAAAAGGGAATAGGACGGAATGGAACATCCTAGCTAAATAATTCCACATATTCCTATGCGAATTAACCACAGACAAGGAATTCAAGCTTAGATTCTCAACTACGTCACACATGACATATAGGTATATTCCTATCCTATACACAATTTATGTAATCTATTTGTGTAGACAAACATAATTACATGCCAAAATATTCAAAGTAATAATATCTAATCCATTTCTCAATTTCTAATAGATTACTAATTTAACTACTAATTCCTTAGTAATTAACATTAATCATAAACATATTGGGCCGATCCATATGGTGCCAACCAAAGAGACAAGGAAGTCAATTCAAATTAACAGTGGGTTCCATTATAATCTTAGAACAATGTTTAGGTCATAGCTTTTAAAGTAAACATCAATAACAAAATAAACAACATTTAAAGATTACAAAATCAAAGGAAATAAATAAAGAAGAATAAACTTTGTCAATGCATTCTTCAATCTTCAAGAACTCCCTTCAATTCATGCTTTCCATTTCTTGTTGTTAGCTTTCTCTTGAGCTCCCATGGAATCCCAGTCCTTTGCCTTCTATCTCTAGTTTTTTGGTTTACCAAAACTCTTATGAGTTCTAGCTCCCAAGATTGATGTAAAAAAGTTCTCTGATATCCTTCAAGGGAGGTTGAGCTGATAATATATATCAAGCAGCCAGGTCATTTGATTAAACTATGCTCTCCATCTGGGAACTAGAGGTGGTATGACTGTATTTGTGCTTAAGCTTTGGTTCAAAAGTCTGCAGATGCTCGTGTAGTAAAACTAACACATTAAGAAATGGAGCGCTGCAAGAGAGCTGAGCTAGCACAAGGAGGCGCTGCAACGCCATAAAAGAGATAGGCCTCGGCGCTGCAGTGCTAGTAATAGAAAAATGGTAGTTTTTCCCTTATAAACCTGGAATTGATATAAAGCCTCCTGCAATGCATTTTAATGCAAAATAACAACAACATATTATATAAAAACAACTTAAACGTGAAGGACTTGTAGTTTCTTAAGGATTAAAGTGTCCAATTTGTGGGTATAAATCTCACTCATCAAATACCCTCAAACTTAAGTCTTTGTTTGTCCCTAAGCAAAAATATTTGAACAAAAGCATAAAAAAATAATAATAACTGCGACTCAAGTATTGAATCAATATTTACCCGCATTATGGCCTCTAAGCTCAGAATAACTAACTCAAAGAAGAAGCAAAACACTGTCATAATTAAGGCTTCAATATAATCACTAGCTTAAACATGCTTCTAATCCGAATCTCTCTGTGTGTGTGTGTATGTGTGTGAATACCAACTACTCTAACTAGTTATAGCTCAAATAAATTCATATAATCAATTACATAATGAAAAGGCAAACTCTTTAACTCATGATACATCAAGTTTTCAAAACAAGACAATATATGCAAGAACAGATTCCAAGGGTATTAGCATGCAAACATCTACATTGGACTTTTGCAATGTCTTACTACATTAGGCTATTCAAAGTTACCCATGTCCTAAGCCAGATGACTTTAGGGCATTAGGTGTAGAACACCCCTAAGGATCTAGTAACTCAAGTAACAAATGCCATGTAGTTAAACTTAGCCAATTTAAGAAATTATTCTTTATTATTTAATTATCTCAATCCAAATCTTGACCGTGCTATGCATAATTACATTAGGCTATTCAGAGCCACTTATGTAATAAGCGTTTGATCAATGACTCCTAAGCCAGATGGCTTTAGGGCATTAGGTGTAGAACACCCTTAAAGACCTACTAGCTCAAGCAACAAAGGCCACATAATAATGGTTGATCAAACTCATATATATATATATATATATATATATATATATGTATAAGCATGCCAATAACTCATTCAAGACCCCCAAACATGCAATAAGCATCCAACTCCGACAATCATTAACTCACTCAAATTAAAATGAAGAGTGCTACAAGAAAATGGTCCATCAATGATGACCATATTATTGATCGCTAATTATAAAATTAGCGACCGATGATAAGCAACGGTGTAAAACCGTCATTATTTTATATAATGACCGTCGTGTCATCACTACATGGTCGCTAATTTGAATTTGCCGCCTTTAATTTTGGCGCAAGTGTTGGCGAGGAAAATCAGTGGACTCTACGATCGCATGCAGTTGCATATTGCGATCGCAGAATGTTTTGACTTTCTCAGAAGTCTGAATGTCAAGTCAATTAAAATCAGCGACCGCAGGCAGTCGCACAACGCGGTCGTTGATCGTTTTAAAATAAATCAGCTCATGGATCGTCTGCCAGAAGGAGCATAATGAGAAAGAAGAAAAAGAAGAAAAGAGAAAGAGAGAAGAAGGAGAAGCCGTCGCCGCCGATCGCCGCGCGCCACTTTCCGTACGCCGTCGCCGCCATGTATATAGGTATTCAATCTATCTCTTTTCATCTATATATAGTGTTCAATTTGGGTTTAATTTTGAATTATATATATTGCATATTTATGTGTTTATATGAGTTTGATTTGGCTATTTAGCATGTTGATTACATAATAATAGTGTGATATTGAGGCTTA
This sequence comes from Panax quinquefolius, assembly GCA_020205615.1. Classification (NCBI taxonomy): domain Eukaryota; kingdom Viridiplantae; phylum Streptophyta; class Magnoliopsida; order Apiales; family Araliaceae; genus Panax; species Panax quinquefolius. The sequence goes on along the minus strand of CM035172.1, from coordinate 55,660,723 downwards.
TGGTAGTGTATTGAATGAGATCATTGCTTCAATTTGAGTTTTTTTTTCTAGTGTATACATTTATGTTATAATTTGTAAGTTGTTTATATTACTAAAATACATTGATTAAATATTGAAATAAATTAAATTAAATATAATAACATATAAATAAAATAAAATAATATAACAAAAAATAATACAAAGTAAAAGTAAAGAAAATAAAATAAGCTACCTTAGTTTAGTGAATTTTCCCTACTAAAATAAACTAAGTAACATTTACTTAGTTTTCACTACTACATTTATGTCAACTAAGTAGTATTTACTTAGTTAATATTACTTAGTTTCTCAATACTAATGAAAATAAATTAAGTAACATTAATTTACTTAGTTTTAAACTACTAAATAAAAATAAAGTATAATAACATAAATTTATATTACTTTGTATAATATAAGATAATATAATATAATATAAAATAATATATCATAACATAACATAACATAACATGACATACCATAACATAAAATAAATTCATTATCTTAATTGATTAGGATCTTAAGCTCACTTTGAGCTCACCCCCCCCTTTAGCGATGGGAGGGTGATGGTTCGATTATACAACCTTCGCTTATACGTTTAGCAACGCTATATGTTGTCTGTCGCTAAAAGTATAGACAGTTGTATGATCGAACAAGTAAATCGAAGTAAAATCGTTAAAGGGAAGTGAGCTCGGGTGAGTTGGATAAGGGGTGAGCTTAAGATCCGGACTCTAACTTAATTGCATTCCTTAAATTTATTAATTTACATAATATAATATAATATAATATAAATAAATTTCAAAAAAACATAGTCTCACGATGATTTAATTAAAATAAATAAAAGAGAGAACATACTCTATCAATAACTCAACTGCAGCATCCTTAAGACCGACTTTTTTTGAATTCATGTTTTGTAACCAAATGTCAGCATTTTCTTGGAAAATAGTTTATATCACAATCTCTTTCATGAAAGTAAACTATGGATCTATGATCAACCATCTTCATCTTAAATTTGAATCTACAAAGCAGTATCCTCAAAATATATACAACAAATTGGACAAAGATGAAAGTGTGCACTTACTGAAAGATAACTTGTCACAATTAAATGGAAAATTCATGTTATAATGTATAAAACAAATAACTTAATCATCGCCCATGAGTAATGACTACTGATAGAAAAGTCAAGGACTTTCTTGTATGCAGGATTCAACATAGCAGTTGTAGCTAATAATCCAATCGGTTCCTTGGCATAAATGAAAAAGTATAGACTGTAGTTCCTGTTTGTGTCCCTTACTCAAATTAAATATTTGAATTACTGCAGACATTCATCACTTTTCCATCATAACATATCCGGGTAATCTTGAAGGAGGGCCATTAAGCTATTGAATAAAGTTCCAGGTTCAGCAAACCCTCTAGATGAACGAGCGACCACTTCTCTTTTAAGAGTGAATCATTGACTGATATGTGTCCAATCCATGAAATAGACAGCTTCTCACCACTCCGAATTCCTCAAATGGGTAGTTCTCACAGAAGAGTCTTCACTTTTTTAGGGTCGAGCTAGAGTTTGAAAAATCTCTATGAATCTGTGATCAGTTCATGTCGTCGCGGTGCTCATCCATGCCGGGTGTGTTGTAAAACTGTTGGGAAGACTGTGCAATGCCACTACACTTCCTCATAGATGCCATTAGAATAACATCCAAGTAAAATCACAGGCTAACTCAAGTCTAAACCCCAAGGTAATGCAATACAACTCCCTCAACAATTTCAACAAACACTTGGCATGCACTTCTCCAAACTAAATCTGATAGCCTCTACCTATAATTCTCAATCCCAAAAAATTTCCAAGCAGTGGAAATCAACCAATTACAGTAGTATAAGGCAATATAAAACCAATTTCTAAGCAAAATCAAGTCCCAAAACTTGATTAACAAACCTATGGTTTTTAAGGTAAAGTTTGAAAATACAAATTCCAAACAACACCAAGAACAAACCTTATTTCTACCTTCAACAATGCTCAACTGATTCAAATGCATCCAAAATTGACAAAACTTACTGTCAACGATCGGGGATGACCCTTGGCTTGACATATTTGTAAACCTATCTAGATAAAACCACTCCACTGAAACCCTATTCCTTGGCTTTCTCTTGATGAGGGATGGATTTAGAAGTTCACTTATGGTTTAATTTGGGTTAGGATGCTATATTGTCTATTGGGTGGTGAGTTGGGGCAATTGGGGCTGATATGAGGAGTGTATAAAATGGTTTGTGCTGAGATTATCGAGCTCTACCTAACTTAAGTAACCAAAACTCGCTACTGGCGCTGCGGCTCAAGCAATCCTTCATTATAAGGCGTTGCAACGCTCGCTTTTAAATTTGGGCTTTGAGGTAAAAACATGTTGGTTGATTTCGCAATCAATAAAATACGCACAAGTATACATGGTCCAAAAGTAATAAGAGTAAGTAAGTTGTCGATCCCACGAAGAATTATCACTAATATTTACCAAGTACCGACTTTATATCACCTCAGTCTTACTACAATAGTTGAATAAAAAGTAGTTAATTAAACTAATTAATTCTAATTAATAAAGAAAGTAAATGGCTAATGACTGGTATCTAAGGTTCTATAAGCTAAGATCATAACTTCCCCCACATAAGCCTTTTGTCAAATAATTGGAGGGCAATTGTGACGCCCCCAAAATAGGTATACATCACCCATCTTGAGTCGCAAAATACATGGTACATAATTTAAATATAAACTTCTTTGATACAGTACGACAAAACGTAGCTGAGAGTTTCAACACGGATAATGTCTCGTAGAGACTATACAAACTCAAATAAAGTCCTCATTACAATTATTATCACACTATTTCAGATAATAGTGAGGACTACTATAGCCACATATCTGGACTGTCACTCCGTTCCCCAACTAGTCCTAGGTATATTCTCATTTTCTGAAGAGAACAATGAAAGCAAAGGTTGAGCTCAACTAGCCTAGTAAAGAATATTATGACTAAGATATTGCAGAATAAATTATCGTTAGCCTTCAACAGTGTTAAACTGATAGAATATAATAGATAACAAGTTTAACTGCAGCGGAATAAACAATTCATTAGAAGAGTCGAGTAGAGCATGATATCTACTATATTCTATGATTTAAAAGTTTATCATCAATTTTATCATTTGAGACTCGACCAACAAATAATCCACATCACTGAATTATCCATGCACTACGGGCCAAGGATATTCATTATTATCACCAATGGCCATGATCGTGTCAACAACTGTCCATCAATGAACTACGGGCCAATGATGACTTTTACCACATCACTTGTAACATTACGGGTCATGATTATACCGAATGATCCCTGATCATAATCATACCAATCAATAGTCCATCTATGCACTACGGGCCAAATATGACTTTCATTACAATATAAACATGAGGATGATGACAATGATATAAGAATTCAATTAAATGTAAGCAAATGATAAATTCTAAAGATTTATAATTTAATTTATCCATAATTCAATAATGTCTAAATTGTCAACATGATACTTCTTTGTGGAGTAAAATTCAAGAATAATATTGTATCAAAAATGATTTGGACCGAAAAGAAATAAATATTTATCATGAATAGTATCCCGGGTGAATAGTACCTGAGTGTATAGTACCCCGTGAATAGTACTTCGGGAATAGTACCCCGTGAATAGTACTCCGGCATGAAAAGGTTAAAACTTATCAAGAATGCTCAGAATAATATTTTTATGAAAAGATACTATCAATGATATTCTACTAATTTCAGTAATTATAGAAGCTATACTTACCATAGTAAGTTTAAATTTAGAAATATGAAATGAAATAATATCCCTTCCATACTATGGAGTATGAAAGAAAATAATATTTCTTACGAGTATTGAAATAAAATAATATCATTTACCGTAGTAAAATCTGGATTTGACTGGAATATCGGATATTATTCTGAGAAAATCTTGCAGAAAAAACTACACTCAAAGTATCCGTATACTCAAGAAAAATACTCACAATATTATAGAATAAGAATTTTTGATATTGAAGTGGTGTGTTTTAGGAAGGAGGGGTTACCTCCTATTTATAGCAACAGAAGGAGAGATAAACGAATCTGCCTAATTTTTCTCATGCAAAACTTTTGCCTAACTCTTCTTATTTTTCCATAGTTTAGGGCCCACTCTTTGAAAGCAAGTTTTGCAAATTAAGTCTTTTCTGGAGTATATTTCAATGCCTAACTTCACAATTATCAATATAGGTGAGGGACCACAAAATTTAGGAAAACAAATGCTTTGCAGACAATATTCTCCACCAACCACTTCCACCAATCAAATAGCTTAACAATTTTGAAAAGATGCATGCAGAGAATTCAAAACCAATTATATAACCTCCACCCATTAATTCACATGCTACAATTAATGAATTACAATATTATTCCCACCAACCCTTGCATAATGCTAAGGCAAATTAGGCACCAAATTTGTTTGTCAAAAAGGTGGGCTATTCACAAAGTTATTTATATTATCACATTATAATATTATAATGTAATATTATAATAATATATTTAACAGAATATTTTATCGGGGAAGATAATATATCAAACTTTCAACAAATATTTCATGCTAAATTCCTTCATTTATATCAAAATTGAACCAATATCCACCACATAATAATTAATATTATAAGCTCACAATATCAACAACCAGATCATTCCTAAGAAAGAGGGGGCTTTCCGATAAGGATTTATCCTTATTGGCACGCAATTAGATGACCAAACCCTTTTCCTCGACAGAATTTTCTAGACACTGTCAATAATGCTAACTAATAATATCAATAATTGTGTCGCGTCAATTATTGATTTAATAATATAAAATATTGTGTAGATGATACTGTGACAATAATTAAATCAATAATATAAGAGACTGTGTAATAATTACTATGGCAATTATTGAATATAACTGAGTGGCATCTCACGTTAGCATCAATAATCAAAGATACTGTACTATACCGTGTGCTACTATGCAACCACGCGTATTACTGTACTTTTATCAACGGGTATTTCAACAGTTAACGCTAAAACTTTCGCCGTTATTTTTATAAAAAGATAATTTTGTCATTTTCTAACTCCGACAATAATTCTGTTGCGGGGTCCACCAATGATTGTGTTGTCGTATGAATATTCCCCAAAAAAAAGAATATTCCCCGACCAAACGAATATTTTATAACAACTTGCTTACTTCACAAAATTTATAAATATTACCCACAACTATAACATTATAACAAATTCACACCTTAATATTCAAAAATAATTTTAAAGAAAAATTCATCTTTATTCATAAAAGTTGGGGTCTTACAACCTCCCTTTCATATAAAATTTCGTCCTCGAAATTAGGGTACATACCTGGTATGTTAAAGAGGTGAGGATACCTTGATTTCATTTCAGTCTAATTCCCAGGTTATTTTCTCAACATCGTGGTTTCTCCACAAAACTTTAACTTGAGGTATAACCTTGGAGCGTAGAATATGTTCCTTCTTATCCAAGATTTTAATAGGTACCTCTTTGTACGTTAAATCTTCCGCTATCTCGTCTGATTCTAACTCAATAATGTGGTTCGGGTCTTCCACATATTTACGTAACATAGATATGTGAAAAATGTTATGAACACGAGACATACTTGGCAAGAAGGCGAGTCTATAGGCCACAATTTCTACTCGATCGAGGATTTTAAATGGGCCAATGAATCGAGGAATGAGCTTTCCTCTCTTTCCAAATCTTGTAACTCCTTTCCATGGAGCAACACATAACAACACATGTTCTCCAACATTGAATTCCACGTCCTTCCGATGAAGATCAGCATAACTCTTTGTCGATCTTGTGAGGTCTTTATATGTTGCCGGATCATTTGAATCTTTTCCGTAGTTATACGTACCAATTTTGGTCCCAATAATGTTGCTTCACCCACCTCGTCCCAATATACTGAAGAACGACACTTGCGTCCATACAACGCCTCGAATGGAGCCATGCCGATACTTGCTTGATAACTGTTGTTGTACGAGAATTCCACCAATGTCAAGAACTTGTCCCAACTTTCTTTGAAGTCAAGGACACATAGTCTTAATAGATCTTCTAGAGTTTGAATAGTCTTCTCTGACTGCCCGTCTGTTTGAGGATAATATGCCGAACTGAATCGCAAATCCGCGCCCATAGCTTTTTACAAACTGACCCAAAACCGTGAAGTGAATCTTGGGTCTCGATCAGAAACTATGGATACTGCTATACCTTGCAGTCTTACAATCTCATTTATGTACATATGAGCAAGACGTTCAAGTGAATAAGTTTCTCATATAGGTAAGAAATGAGCAGACTTGGTCAATCTATCAACAATGACCCAAATTGCATCTTTGCCTTGAGAAACCTTGGGAAGACCAGTAACAAAATCCATGGTAATGTGCTCCCACTTCCATTCTGGAATTTCAAGTAGTTGCAATGGACCTTTTGACACTTGATGCTCCGCCTTGACTCGTTGACAAGTTAGACACCTTGAGATAAACTTTGCGATCTCTCTCTTCATATTTCTCCACCAAAATGTATGTCGAAGATCATGATACATTTTGGTACTCCCAAGATGGATTGCAAATGGTGTGTTGTGCGCCTCCATCATGATTTTATATTTTAAATCGGGGTCATTAGGAACACAAAGTCTGTAGTTGACTCAAAGTATTCCTTCTTCATCGATCCTTGCTTCTGCGATAATATCTTCTTGCACTTTTTTTTTCATACGCATCAGTTCCAGGTCTGTAGCTTGAGCGGCTTTAACTTTATCAATTAAAGTCGGTTCTACTCATATATTTTCCATCATCACGTGGGTTCCTGGAGTCTTTATCTCTATCTCCATCATTTCCAAGTCATACAAAATGGGCCTTTGCATTGACAATATCGCACATGTACCCGCATATGATCTTCTACTCAATGCGTCAGCTACCACGTTCGCTTTACCAGGATGGTATTGAATAGTATGATCATAATCTTTCAATAGTTCAAGCCAACGTCGTTACCGCATGTTGAGTTCCTTTGTGTGAAGAAATATTTGAGACTTTTATGATCCGTAAAGATCCCAACCTTTTCCCCATACAGGTAATGCCTCCAGATTTTAAGTGCGAAAACGACAGCTGCCAACTCTAGATCATGAGTAGGATAATTCCTCTCATATTCTTTGAGTTGTCGTGAGGTACTTTCCCATATTGCATAAGAACACATCCTAAACCTTTGCCTGAAGCATCACTGTAGATGACAAATCCCTCCGAGCCAGATGGTATTGTCAGAACAGGTGCTGAAATGAGTCTCCTCTTAAGTTCTTGAAAACTCTTCTCATATTCCTCACTCCAACCAAATTTTGTATCTTTCCGAGTCAGCTGAGTTAATGGTCTAGAGATTCGAGAAAACCCTTCTACGAATCTCCGATAATACCAGCTAAGCCGAGAAAGCTACGTACTTCGATCACTGACTTAGGTTGCTCCCAGCTTTGAATTGCTTAAATCTTTGTCGGGTCAACAAATATTCCATGATTTGATATCACGTGCCCAAAGAATGCTACTTCCTCAAGCCAGAACTCGAATTTCTTCAATTTGGCATATATCTTGTTCTCACGAAGCTTTTGGAGTATCAGCTTCAAGTGTTGCTCATGATCTTCGTGGCTTTTGGAGTAAATGAGGATGTCATCAATAAAGACGACCACAAAGTGATCTAAATATTCTTTGAATACTCGGTTCATCATATCCATGAAGGCAGCAGGAGCATTAGTCAATCCAAAAGACATGACTAGTAATTCGTAATGCCCGTACCGAGTTCTGAAAATAGTCTTTGGAATGTCATCAATTTTAACCTTTAATTGATGATATCCAAAACGAAGATCGATCTTTGAAAAGAATTTGGCGCCTTGTAACTGGTCAAACAGATCATCAATACGAGGTAATGGGTACCTATTTTTGATGGTGATATGATTCAACTCCCGATAATCAATACAAAGTCGCATACTTCCATCTTTCTTCTTCACGAATAGAATAGGAGCACCCCAAGGAGACGTACTAGAACGAATGAAACTGATGTCTAACAATTCTTGTAGTTAGGTTTTTAACTCCAGAAGTTCAATAAGAGTCATTCGATATGGGGCTTTGGAAATGGGTTTTGTACCGGATTCAAGGTCGATACAAAATTCAATTTCACGCTCTGGGGGTAGACCAGGAAGTTCTTGAGGGAATACGTCAAGAAATTTATTAACAATAGAAATATCATTTAAATCTGACATATTTTTGTTTAAATCCGTGACATGGGCTAAGAAAGCTTGACATCCGTTTTTCAATAAACGAATAGTTTTATAGCTTGATATGACAGTGATTGACTTTAGTGGTTTGGTTACTTGAATTCGAATAATAGGTTGATTAAGAATATGAAAGCTAACAACCTTACGAAAATAATCAATTTTTGCATGATGAATAGTTAACCAATCAATCCCTAAAATCACATCAAATGCAAGTATTTTCAAAGAGATAAGATCGACAGGTAACATGTGGTTACCGATTTGAATCAAACAAGACTTATAAGCAGTGGATGTAATGAAGGTTTCTCCCAATGAGTTTCAGACGAGATAAATAAAAGTCTAATTTCTCCGAAGTTAAATTTAAACATTGAGCCTTTAATTAGGAGAAATAAAAGAATGGGTAGAACCGGTATCAAATAAGATATAGACTTCGCTAGAGTTTATGATTAGCTTACCCGTGATCACCTCGTTCGGATTCCTCGCTTTTTGGGAGGTTACGACAAACGCTCTCCCTTGAACTACCGGTTTTGTCTTGTCTGGGATGGTCTTTGATGCCTTCATCCCAACTGGACTTGACTTTGATGCACGACAAAATCGGGCTAGGTGATTAGGTGACCTTCTCTTCCACAATTGTAACATGCTTTGGGTTGCTGCGTATAGTTTAAACTGATGTGTCCCTCCCCTCCGCATTTGTAACATACGACTGGCGGTCGTTCTCATTCCTTAACAACAGGTGCTGGTACTGACGTCTTTCCATTATTATTGAATTTCCTCTTCTTAAAATTTCCATTTTTATTATCTTGGCCATGATTACCACCGAAGTGGTTACCATTTCTGGCATATTGATTCCCTCCTCGTTTGTTGTCACCACTTCGATGACTGCTACCACTGGTATTATCGATTTCCCGTCAGCTCTCTCTTGGTTGGGTTAACTCATTATCGCGCTCTAATAACTGAGCCCTATTTATAACATCTGAATACAAACATAGTTTGTGAGAAATTAGGTATTGACGTATCTCAGGTTTCAAACCTCTTAGAAACATCCGCGTCATTCTCTCCTCATTATCAACCAAGTGGGACGCAAACCAGGACAACCCGACAAACTTAGATTCGTACTATGACACGATCATATTATTTTGCTCTAGCTTGATGAACTCTACTTCTTTCATGTGACGAATACTTTCGGAAAAGTACTTGTCGTTAAACAGTTCTTGGAACTTTTCCCAAGATATCTTCAGTGCGGCAGGTTGAGTACGCTTTATAGATTCCCACCAGTAATCTGCCTCTCCTCGCAACATGAAGGCGACAAAGGGAACCTTTTGCTCCTCGGAGCATCCCAAGACATCAAATATCTTGGTGATCTGCTTTATCCACTCCTCCGCCTTAAGTGGTTTTGGCTCTCCCAAAAACTCCGATGGTCCCATCTCCTTGAACTGCTTAGCGGTGACGATTCGAGAGTTGCTAGTGTTTCCACCTGTATTTTGAATAGGAGTCGCTCTCGCCTGATGTTGTATGAATTACATAAAGCCTCTGAACATCCCATCGTTCATTGTTTGGTCGGTGTTGTTATTTTTCTGAGGATTATTGCCTTCATGATGCACATTATCCTGGTTATTGATCTGTGGTGACTCAACGGTCTCCTGTGCTCCATTGCTATTCTCAACATTCTCGAATGTCATTTTCAAACACTGCCACAAAACAAGGGTTAATTGACATGCCAAATATTATCCCTATATTTTGATCGACCAATTAAATAACAACTAAACTTAGGTAGGCCATACTAGTGAAGGAATTACCCATCTCTCCCCTCCTAGCTCTAGTCTCACATCTCAGTCAGGGATCATATTCCTAAGCTTTGATGCCAACTGTGACGCCCCCAAAATAGGTATCATCACCCATCTTGAGTCGCCAAATACTTGGTATAGAATTTAAATACAAACTTCTTTGATATAGTACGACAAAACGTAGCTGAGAGTTTCAACACGGATAATGTCTCGTAGAGAGTATACAAACTCAAATAAAGTCCTTATTACAATTATTATCACACTATTTCACATAATAGTGAGGACTACTATAGCCACCTATCTGGACCGTCACTCCGTTCCCCGACTAGTCCTTGCTATATTCTCATTTCCTGAAGAGAACAATGAAAGCAAAGGGTGAGCTCAACTAGCCCAGTAAAGAAGTTTGATTGTTGGTGGACCCAATTTTTGACTGAAGTTTGATTATAGCCTGTAAAATCGTCCGTGTGTGGATTTCGGTCAATTTTTGTTTGGAATTTGGAAAAATTTTCTTCTGCAAAGTTGTAGAGAATTGAATTTCCTATAGAAAGACCTGAGATTTGATTTTTTCTGATAAAAGGGCTATTTATTATGAATTATTGAAGTTCTGGAATAAATGATTTTTGGAGTTTTAAATAATTTTAATAACAAAAACGTTTTTTTTATTTTGGTGAGGTGAGCCCACTTGGTGGCTGATGTTTTTGGGCAAAAGAAGGTTGCATAGGAAATTTTAAAAAATATATTAATATTTTATTAAATTTTTACGCTTTGTGTTCTATGCATTTTCCTATAAATAGGTGCTTAGGTTAGAATTGAAAATCACACGTAAACTAAAGATTTCTCTCTATATTATCGGCGTATTCTTGTGAGTATTTTGATACTTTGAGTGTTGTTATATGGTGCAAGTTTCTTTCAGCATTATATCCGATATTCAGTCAGAAGTACTATTCTTTTCGAGGTAAGGGATGTTATTTTCTTCTTAAATGATATTATTTTCTCTAATATCATTATGCCGAAAGATTGGTGCGAACTTTTAATCAAATTTGGAACTTTTTTTAAGTCGGGGTTACTATTCACGATACTCACAGACTTATTCACGATATATTAATTATTCATGAATCTGACCTTTATTCACCAAAAAATAAAATTTTCTTCTTTTTGTCCAAGATGTCTATTATGGTTACTATATTTGATTATATCCATGTTTTGATCTTTATTTTTGAACTTTGCTTCAAAATTGGTTATTATGAAGTATTATTGAACTTGGATAAAACTGTAATACGAATCCCTAATATTTGTTCTTTTGTTTCACTGGATTCGTTTTCTTTAAAATATTTTTCATCATCCTCAGTCCTAAATGATGATATTACTAAATATCTTTGGCCTGTAGTGCAAAGATGAATGATTTCTGATGAATATCTTTGGCCCGTAGTGCAAAGATGAACAGGTGTTTAGATGAACATAACTTCATTTGGTGAATATCTTTGGCTCAGTAGTGCAAAGATGAATATTTGATTCGGTATATATATTGATTTATGTTACAGGGATAAAATATTGACGATGGACTTTTAAATTCATATATAGAAGATAGTAGATTTTATTCTCTACTTAATTCTTCTAATGAATTATTATTTTCACTGCGAATATTGATTTAAAACTGGTTGTCTATTGTATTCTATTAGATTTTTCCCTATTGAAGACTAACGATAATTTGTTCTATATTATCTTAGTCATAATATTCTTTACTGGGCTAGTTGAGTCACCTTTTTCCTTTTTGTTCCATTTTTCTTCTCAGGAGGCGAGAATGTAGCGAGTACTAGTCGGGGTGTGGAATGATGGTTCTAGAAGTTGTTTTAGTAGTCGTCACTATTTTGTAAAATAGTGTATCAATAATTGTAATTAGGACTTATTTGAGTGTGGATATTGTCTAGATGACAATATTTGTGTTTAAACTCACAGTTTAAGTGTTGTCGTATTTTGCACGACAGTTGTATTAATAAAGTTGTAGTTGTTTCTGTACCATGTATTTGGCGACTCAGAATGGGTGTTGTATACCTATTTTGGGGGCGTCACAGTTGGTATCAAAGCTTAGCGATATGGTCTCTGGCGGAGATTGGGGAATTGAACTAGGAGCGGAGAGACGAGTAAATCCTTCGCTAGTATGTCCTACCTAAGCTTACTTGTTGGTCGGTCATAATATGGTAAATATATGATATGTTAATTTGTTTAATTAACCCTTGTTTTGTGGCAGTATTTAAGAATGACAGCTGAGAATATTAACAGTGGAGTGAATGAGACCGTGGATACACCTTTAATCACCACTCAAGGGAACGTGCAACAGGAAGGCAATATTCCTCCTGTAAATAACACTACCGAACAAATGATGAACGACAGGATGTTTAGAAGCTTTTTGTAGTTCATGCAAAACCAGACGATGGAGACTCGTGTACAAAATACGGGTGGAAATGATAGCAACGCGTGGCTTATCACGGCCAAGCAGTTCAAAGAGTTGGGACCACCAGAATTTATTGGAAAGCCAGATCCGATCAAGGCAGAGATGTGGGTTAAACAAATTACCAAGATATTCGATGTCTTGGGATGCATGGAGGAACAGAAGGTTCCATTCGCAACCTTTATGTTCCGTGGCGAGGCAAACTACTGGTGGGAGTCTGTGAAACGTACCCAGCCTGCCGCACTCAGCATGTCTTGGGAAACATTTCAAAAACTTTTCAACGACAAATACTTTCCTAAAAGTATTCGCCATATGAAGGAGGTAGAGTTTATTAGAGTAGAACAAAACAACATGACGGTGTCCCAGTACGAGGCGAAGTTCGCAGAGTTATCCAGGTTTGCACCTCGTTTGGTAGAGAATGATGAACGAATGACGAGGATGTTTCTGAGAGGTTTAAAACTCGAGATTTGGCAATATCTTCTCTCTCATAAATTTTATTTATATTCAGATGTTTTCAACAGGGCTCAATTATTAAAGCGAGATAACGAGTACGTTCAACCGAGGGACCATAACTGTGGTCATCTGCGGTGGCGGCGATCATCGAGCAATGAAAACCGGTGAGGGAGGAAAACATTCGGACAAAAGCGGTAACCACTCCGGCGGTAATCGTGGCCATGAAAATAGAAGAAACGAGTCGGGGGAGATTTTAAAAAGAGGAGAATCAACAATGACCTTTGTGAAGAGCGTCAACACGAAAGAATAACCGGTTTTAAGGGAGGAGAACGACCATCGGTCAGTATGCTATAAATGTGGAAAAGAGGACATATCGCCCAATTGTTGTCACAACAGTTCAAGGTATGTTATAATTATGGAAAGAAATGACATATCGCTCGAGATTGTACTTTAGCGAAACCAAGTCCAGCGGGGATGGTGACTCAAAAGGCTATCCCAGAAAAGTCAAAGTCAACAGTTCCTGGAAGAGCGTTTGTCGTGACTGGTCAAAATACAAGGAACCCAAACGAGGTGATCACGGGTAAGCTAATCATAAATTCTTGCGAAGTTTATACCTTACTAGATACCGGTGCTACCCATTCATTTATCTTTCATGCTTGTACTCAACGTTTAAAATTAACTTCGGACTTATCTGTGGAGACTCTATTAGGGGAAACTTTCATTGCATCCACTATTTATAAATCTTGTTTAATCCAAGTTGGTACCATCACATTACATGTTGATCTTATTTCTTTGAAAATACTTGCATTTGATGTGATTTTAGGGATTGATTGGTTAACCACCCATTATGCTAAAATTGATTATTTTCGTAAGGTTGTTAGTTTTCATATTCCTAACCAACCTGTTATACAAATCCAAAAAACCAAACCACTAAAGTCAATCACTGTCATATTAAGCCATAAAGCTATTCGTTTATTGAAAAACGGATGTCAAACTTTCTTAGCCCATGTCACAGACTTCAACAAAAACACGTCAGATATAAATAATATTTATATTGTTAGTGAATTTCCTGACGTATTTCCTGAAGAACTTCCCGGTCTACCCCCAGAACGTGAAGTTGAATTCTTTGTTGACCTTGAACCTGGTACAAAGCCCATTTCTAAAACCCCATATCGAATGGCTACTATTGAACTTCAGGAGTTAAGGGTCCAACTACAGGAGTTTTTGGACATCGATTTCATTCGTCCTAGTACGTCTCCTTGGGGTGCTCCTATTTTATTTGTAAAGAAGAAAGACGAGAGTATGCGACTTTGTATTGACTATCGAGAATTGAACCATGTCACCATCAAGAATAGGTATCCGCTACCTCGCATTGATGACCTGTTTGACCAGTTGCAAGGAGCATAATTCTTTTCAAAAATTGATCTTCGTTCTGGATATCATCGGCTGAAGGTTAAAACTGAGGATATTTTAAAGACTGCCTTCAGAACTCGGTATGAGCATTATGAATTCTTAGTAATGTCTTTTGGATTGACTAATGCTCCTGCTTCTTTCATGGATATGATGAACCGAGTATTCAAGGAATATTTGGATCAGTTCGTTGTTGTCTTTATTGATGACATCCTCATCTATTCCAAAAGCCGTGAAGATTATGAGCGACATTTGAAATTCGGTCTTTGCAAAGGCTTCGTGATAACAAGCTATATGCCAAGTGAAGAAATGCGAGTTACGGCTTGAGGAAGTAGCATTCCTTGGGCACATGGTGTGAAAACATGGAGTGTCTGTTGACCTTACGAAGATTGAAGCAATACAAAGTTGGGAAGCAACCAGAAGTCGGTGGACCGAAAATCACGTAGCTTTCTAGGCTTAGCTGGTTATTATCGAAGATTCGTGGAAGAATTTTCTCGAATCGCTACTCCGTTAACTCAGTTGACTCGTAAAGATACAAAATTCGTATGGAGCGAGGAATGCGAGAAAAGTTTCCAAGAAATCAAGAGGAGACTCATTTCGGCACCTATTCTGACAATACCGTCTGGTTCGGATGGATTTGTTATCTACAGTGATTCTTTGGGCAAAGGGTTAGGATGTGTTCTCATGTAACATGGGAAAGTCATAGCCTATGCCTCGCGACAACTTAAAGAATATGAGAGAAATTATCCTACTCATGATCTAGAGCTGGCAGCAGTCATTTTTGCGTTGAAGATATGGAGACACTACCTGTATTGGGAGAAAGTGGAGATCTACACAGATCATAAAAGTCTCAAATATTTTTTCACCCAAAAAAAACTCAACATGCGGCAACGACAATGGCTCGAGTTGTTGAAAGACTGCGACCATACCATTCAATACCATCCTGGAAAAGCGAACGTGGTAGCTGACGCATTAAGTAGAAGATCTTATGCGAACGGCAGTGCGATGTCAACAACAAAGGCCCATTTTGTATAACTTGCAAAGGATGGTGATAGAGATAAAGGCTCCAAGTACCCACGTGATGATATCAAGCATCTGAGTAGTAACCGACTTTAATCGATAAAGTTAAGTTAAAGTTGCTCAAGCTACTGGACATGGAGTGGATGATGCGTATGAAGAAGAAAGTGCAAGAAGGTCTTTATTAGGAAGCAAGAATCGATGAAGAAGGAATACTTGAGTCAACTCCGGACTTTGTGTTCCTAACGATTCTAACTTGAAGCATAGAATCATGATGGAGGCACACAACACACCATTTGCAATCCATCGTGGGAGTACCAAAATATATCATGATCTTCGACATACATTTTGGTGGAACAATATGAAGAGAGAGATCGCGAAGTTTATCTCGAGGTATTTAACTTGTCAACATGTAAAGGCGGAGCATCAAGTGCCAAAGGGTCCATTGCAACCACTTGAGATTCTGAAATGGAAGTGGGAACACATTACTATGGATTTCGTTACAAGTCTTCCCAAGATTTCTCAAGGCATAGATGCGATTTGGGTTATTATTATAAGATTAACCAAGTCTGCACATTTCTTGCCTATACGGGAGACTTATTCCCTTGAACGTCTTGCTAGTATGTATGTAAATGAGATTGTGAGATTGCATGGCATGCCGGTATCCATAGTTTCGGATCGTGACCCAAGATTCACTTCAAGATTTTAGGTTAGCTTGCGAGAAAAGCTATGGGCGCAATTTACGATTGATTCGACATACCATCCTTAAAGCAGACGGACAATCAGAGAGGACTATTCAAACTCTTGAAGATCTATTAAGACTTTGTGTCCTAGATTTCAAAGGGAGTTGGGAGAAGTACCTACCATTGGTGGAATTCTCCTACAACAATGACGATTATCGAGCAAGTATAGGTGTGGCTCCATTCGAGGCATTATATGGACTTGAAAGTGTCGCTCTCAAGTATCTTTGGGATGAGGTGGGAGAAGCAATGTTGTTGGGACCAGAGTTGGTACGAACGACTACAGAGAACATCCAAATGATTCGACAGCGTATACAAACGGCACAGGATCGACAAAAGAGTTATACGGATCTTCATCGAAAGGACGTGGAATTTGACATTGGGGATCATGTATTGTTACGTATTGCTCCATGGAAGGGAGTTACAAGATTCAGGAAGAGAGGAAAGCTCAATCCACGATTTATTGGTCCATTTCAGATTCTTGACCGAGTAAGAAATGTGGCCTATAGACTCGCGTTACCTCCAAGCATGTCTCGTGTTCATAACATTTTTCACATATCTGTGCTTCGTAAATATGTGAAGGACCTGAACCACATTATTGAATTAGAACCAGACGAGATAGCCGAAGATTTAATGTACGAAGAGGTACCTGTCAAGATCTTGGATAGAAATGAGCATGTCCTACGTACAAAGGTCATACCACAAGTCAAAGTTTTGTGGAGGAACCATCTTTATTGAGGAAATGGCCTGGGTATTGAAAACGGAAATGAAAGCAAGGTATCCTCACCTTTTCGAAACACCAGGTACGTACGTCAATTTCGAGGATGAAATTTCATGAGGGGAGGTTATAAGACCCCAACTTATTATAAATGAAATTGAATTTCTCTAGTTATTATTTTGAAATAGTAAGATTAATGTGGTTAGTTATGGGTAAAATGCGCAAATATTTCAAATAAATAAGTGGTTATAAAATATTCAGTATTGTCGGGGAATATTCGTTTGGTCGTAGAATATTCTTCCTATCGGGAATATTAAATGCGGCGGTAGCAGACTTTTGTGGGCCCCATAACTGAAAGCGATTGGATGAAGAAAATGGCAAGTATGAGTTTTTATAAATAACGGCGTAGTTATTCTGAATTAACTCTTGTTGGAATACCCGTTGGTTAAAAACACGATAATACGCGTTGTTGCCACAATAGATACGCGGTATTGCATCAATTATTGATTCTTACGTAAGAAGGCACTACTTAATAATTGTTACATTAATTAATGTTCAATATTTTATTTTATTGATTGATAATTGCTATGTTGATATTTTATATTATTGTTGATTTAATAATTGTCACTACTACGGTATTTCCCATTATCATATCAATGATTCATATTATTTTAATAATATTACTAGATAACATTATTGGCAATGTCTAAAAAGTTACATCTAAGGAGAGGTTTGGTCACCTAATTTGCTTGTTGTAGTAAGGAGAAATTCTTATTGGAAAGCCCCTATTTCACAGGAGCGGCACGATTGTCATTATTGTGATTACGTAATATTATTTGTAAATAATTAATTATTGATTTTTATGATAAGGACAATATTTATTTATGTGGATATAAATGGAGGAATTTTTAGAAAAGTGACAATTGTTGAAAATTGATATTTTGTCTTTTCTGATAAAATAATTTTTTATTATATTATAATAATATAGTAATGGTGATATTTTTTACAATGAATATGGGATATATGAGTAAATGAGGAGAAGGAGTATTTTTGTTGCAATAAATAATAAAAACATGTTAAACATGTTGGTGGACCCAATTTTTGACTAAAATTTGATTATAGCTTGTAAAATCGTCCGTATGTGGATTTCGGTCAATTTTTGTTTAGAATTTGGAAAACCTTTCTTCTAGAAAGTTCTAGAAAATTGAATTTCCTATAGAAGGACATGAGATTCGAATTTTTCTGATAAAAGGGCTATTTTTTATGAATTATTGAAGTTCCGAAATAATTGATTTTTAGAGTTTTAAATAATTTTAATAACAAAAACGTTTTTTTTTTATTTTGGTGAGGTGAGCCCACTTGGTGGCTGATGTTTTTGGGCAAAATAAGGGTGCGTAGGAAATTTTAAAAAATATATTAATATTTTATTAAATTTTCTGCTTTGGTGTTCTAAGCATTTTCCTATAAATAGGGTACTTAAGTTAAAATTGAAAATCACACCAGAAACTAAAGATTTCTCTCTCTATATTATCGAGCGTATTCTTGTGAGTATTTTGATACTTTGAGTGTTGTTATACGGTGCAAGTTTCTTTCAACATTATATCTGATATTCAGTCAGAAGTACTATTCTTTTCGAGGTAAGGGATGTTGTTTTCTTCTTAAATGATATTATTTTCTCCAATATCATTATGCCGAAAGATTATTCTGAACTTTTTATCAAATTTGGAACTTTTTAAGTCGGGGTTACTATTCACGATATATCTGAGCCTTTATTCACGTATCTGAAGATTATTCATAGAAAAATGAAATTTTCTTCTTTTTGTCCAAGATGTCTATTATGATTACTATCTTTGATTGTATCCATGTTTTGATCTTTATTTTTGAATTCTGCTTCAAAATTGGTTATTATGAAGTATTTTGAACTTGGATAAAACTGTAATACGAATCCCTAATATTTGTTCTTTTGTTTCACTAGATTCGTTTTCTTTAAAATATTTTTCATCATCCTCAGTCCTAAATGATGATATTACTGAATAGCTTTGGCCTGTAGTGCAAAGATGAATGATTTCTGATGAATATCTTTGGCCCGTAGTGCAAAGATGAACAAGTGTTTAGATGAACATGACCAACTGGTGAATATCTTTGGCTTGTAGTGCAAAGATGAATATTTGATTCGGATATATATTGATTTATGTTCTGAGGATAAAATATTGACGATGGACTTTTAAATTAATATATAGAAGATAGTAGATTTTATTCTCTACTTAACTCTTCTAATGAATTATTATTTCCGCTGCGGATATTGATTTAAAACTGGTTGTCTATTCTATTCTATTAGATTTTTCTCTGTTGAAGACTAACGATAATTTGTTCTATATTATCTTAGTCATAATATTCTTTACTAGGCTAGTTGAGCTCACCCTTTTCCTTTTTGTTCCATTTTTCTTCTCATGAGGCGAGAATGTAGCGAGTACTAGTCGGGGTGTGGAATGATGGTTCTAGAAGTTGTTTTAGTAGTCGTCACTATTTTGTAAAATAGTGTATCAGTAATTGTAATTAGGACTTATTTGAGTGTGGATATTGTCTAGATGACAATATTTGTGTTTAAACTCACAGTTTAAGTGTTGTCGTATTTTGCACGACAGTTGTATTAATAAAGTTGTAGTTGTTTCTGTACCATGTATTTGACGACTCAGAATGGGTGTTGTATACCTATTTTGGGGGCGTCACATAACCTCCACCCATTAATTCACATGCTCCAATTAATGAATTACAATATTATTCCCACCAACCCTTGCATAATGCTAAGGCAAATTAGGCACCGAATTTGTTTGTCAAAAAGGTGGGCTATTCACAAAGTTATTTAAATTATCAAATTATACTATTATAATGTAATATTATAATAATATATTTAACTAAATATTTTATCGGGGAAGATAATATATCAAACTTTCAACAAATATTTCATGCTAAATTCCTTCATTTATATCAAAATTGAACCAATATCCACCACATAATAATTAATATTATAAGCTCACAATATCAACAACCAGATCATTTCCAGGAAAGAGGGGCTTTCAGATAAGGATTTATCCTTATTGGTAGCCTTGATTAGATGACCAAACCCCTTTCCTCGTGTAATTTTCTAGACATTGTCAATATTGCTAACTAATAATATGAATAATTGTGTCGCGTCAATTATTGATTTAATAATGTAAAATATTGTGCAGATGATACTGTGACAATAATTGAATCAATAATATAAGAGACTGTGTAACAATTACTGTGGTAATTATTGAATAAAACTGAGTGGCTTCTCACGTAAGCATCAATAATCAAAGATACTGTACAATACAGTGTGTTACTATGCAACCACGCGTATTACTGTACTTTTATCAACGCGTATTTCAACAGTTAACGGTAAAACTTTCGCCGTTATTTTTATAAAAAGATAATTTTGTCATTTTCTAACTCTGACAATAATTCTGTTGTGGGGTCTACCAATGATTGTGTCGTTGTACGAATATTCCCCAACAAAAAGAATATTCCCCGACCAAACGAATATTTTATAACAACTTACTTACTTTGCAAAATTTATAAATATTACCCACAACTATAACATTATAACAAATTCACACCTTAATATTCAGAAATAATATTTAAAGAAAAATTCATCTTTATTCATAAAAGTTGGGGTCTTACAGCAATGCTTCATTAAATATCCTAACTCTCCCTTTGATTATAGTGGTCACGATGGATTGTCAACTAAGAAATCACAAGTGTTCATACGCTTCTTCCGAAGTACATATAAACTTATCCTCTCTAGATCTATCCAAAAAGGAATAGAGCGGAAAGGAACATCCTAGCTAAATAATTCCACATATTCCTATGCTAATTAACCATAGACAAGGAATTCAAGCTTAGGTTCTCAGTTAGGTCACACATGGTATATAGGTATATTCCTATCCTATACAACAATTATGCAGTCTATATGTGTAGACAAAGCATAATCACATGCCAAAATATTTAAGGTCTAAATCTACAATTCTTTTCCCAATTTATCATAGATTACTATTTTAATTACTAATATATTAGTAATTAACATTAAGCATAAATATATTGAGCCAATCCATATGGTGCCAACCAAAGAGAAGAAAATCAATTCGAATTAACAGTGGGTTCCATTACAATCTTAGAACAATGTTTAGCTCATAGCTTTTAAATTAAACATCAATAGAAAAATAAACATCATTTTTAGATTACAAAATTAAAGGAAAAAATAGATAAGAATAAACTTTGTCAAGGCATTCTTCAATCTTCAAGAACTCACTTCAGTTCATTCTCTCCATTTCTTGTTGTTAGCTTGCTCTTGAGCTCCCATGGAGTCCCAGTCATTTGCCTCTATCTCTATTGTTGCTTGGTTATAAAAACTCCACTGAGTTCTAGCTCCCAAAATCTTTCTCCATGCTCTCTCTATATTTCTAAAGAGCGGATGAACTGATAATATATATATATATATATATATATATCAATCAGCTAGGTCATTTAATTAAATTGTGCTCTTTGTCAGGGCAGGAAGTGGCGTTAAAGACACCGGGCTTAAGCACTGGTTCAAAGTCTTCTTGGCCTATTTCGTGTAGTAAAAAAGCCATCAGATTAAGTGAGCGATCTTGGCGCTTAGTTTAGTAAGGAAATGGAGCATTGCAGTAGGTCATGTGTGCGAGAAAAAGAACTAGGAATCGGTCTTTGCGGCCAAAGTAATAGAAAATTTATAGTTTTGCCCTTTTAAACATGGAATTAACCTAAAGCCTCATGTAATGCATTTTAATGCAAAATAACAACAAATTATATAAACAATATAAAACATAACGGACTTGCAGTTTCCTAAGGATTAAAGTATCCAATTCGCGGGTTAATGAATCGATATTTACCCGCATTATGGCTTTTAAGTACAAAATAACTACTCTCAAAGAAGATGAAAAACACAGCTATGAGTAAGGCTTCAATCTAATCTCTAGCTTGAGACTGCTTCTGATCCACTCTATGTGTGTGTGAATACCAACTACCCTAACTAGCCATAGCCCAAATAAATTCACATAATCAACCGCGTAATGAAAATGCAAATTCTTTAAACTCATGTTACATCAAGCTTTCAGAACAAGATAACAAATGCAAGAACGGATCATAAGAGCTCTAGCATGCAATAAACTATGATTGATCGCACAATGCCTACTTACATTAGGCTTTTTAGTGTTACCCATGTAATGAGTGTTTGATCGATGACTCCTAAGCCAGACAGCTTTAGAGCACTAGGTGTAGAACACACCTAAGGATTTAATAACTCGAGTAACGAAGGCCACATAATTACACTTAAACCAAACTAGAATTTTTATTCTTTATATTTTAACTACTCAACCTCAAGCCTGACCGTGCAATGCCTAATTACATTAGGCTATTCAGAATTACCTATGTAATGAGTGTTTGATCAATGACTCCTAAGCCAGACAACTTAATAGCACTAGGTGTACAACACCCCTAAGGATTTAATAACTCGAGTAACAAAAGCCACGTAATTAGGCTTAGTCAACTAATGTTACTATAATTATTACTATTATTTTATTTTTTTTAAGACTCAAAACATGTCAATAATCCAAGACCTGAACTTGCATAAGTGTCTAAGTCTTTTATTGACTCGCTTAAGATAAATATAGCTAACACAAAAAATATCCAAAGCAATAACCATATAAACTCTATCTGAAGTATAACTAGCTACAACAGTTGGCAAGTGCTCACTAAGAAGAACAGATCAATAAACAGTCTTAAACTAACAATTAAGCTAAAACCTCATCCGCACATGTGTTTGACGAATAACTCTTTGAAATAGCCATATACCAACATGCTTATCATTGGCCACAATCAAAAATATATAATCTATATAAGCCATTTCAATCATATAAACAGTTCAAGACATGGTTTATCAAAATTGTAATACCCGAGAATTTTCACGTATTATTAAATGAATATATTAATGAAAATACTATTTATGTGAAAATAAATATTATTGATTTATGAGTTGGATAATACAATTGATTGTATTTGATCAATGCATGTTAAGATGTGCGAAGTAACAAAGAGATTTGTTAAATGCCTTGTGTGGCATAATGCAAAACGAGAAAATTCATTAAGTGAATTAGAACGGGAATTAGAAAGATTAATCGTGATCGATCATGTGATTTTCGTATAAGTAATTAATACGCCGTGGACTTGTAGTAACACTTTTGTGGAGATCAATTCACATCAGGTTTAACGAGTTAGCGTCAAAAATCGGTATGAGGAAAAATCGCACTGATCTTAGCCTTTGTCAGGTAAAGCAGCTTGCAAGGCTAAGGCCCCAAGCAAATCTAAAGTAAAGCAATTATGCCATCATCGATTTGAGTTAGTAACTTTCTTCTGTAGCACTGATTTAGGAGACATTAATGTGATATGTGTAACATGGATGAAACCATATGATAATAGTATATTGCAAAATGTATGTCCGACTAAGGAATTATTAAATCATTAATTAGTATTAATTAATTATAGGAAATGAATTTCTTTGTAATTAATTAATAATGTGTGATTATTATTATTTGCAATATACCTATAAATATAATGAGAATATTATCAATAAATAATGATTGTAAAATTCCATAATTACATTAATCAATTGTTTGATTAATTAATATTAGTGTTAATAAATTAAGGAAGTGCATGATTTATTTATTTAACATAAATAAGTAAGTTATTAATATAATAATATTATATTCTCATCATATGTATACAAGTGTTATTACAACTCTACTATATAGTGTAGTGTGACATTGTGTGACTATATATTAAACTATAGTATATTAAGTGGTAATTAATCAAGGAAAGGAATAATTTATTTATTTAACATAAATAAATAAATAAGTTATTATTATAGTAAGGTTATAATATGGTTATATGAGTAGTAGGGTTAATTATGGAACTGCCGGGACAATAATACCTGACTACATTATTTTATTGCTTATATTTAATGTACATGGACTATATGATGTAAGTGTATAATTAATCCCTAAACTCTCCATATATGGTAACACTTGGACATTAAAACCCTTATGGTAATAAAGTAACTAAATGTGTACAAGTATGTGGGCTAAGTGTGCTGAGAACTTCTTGTCGCAAAATAAGAGTCACCAAGTATAATGAACAGTGTATGGCAGCTAGAATACGTATTCTTCACAAGGCTATATCCTAGATGATCATGGCTAGCTAGGTAGTTGGTATGGGGTTGTTAAGCCACCCTTCATGAACCATTGTTCCATCTCATTGCACCATGGATTCCCACTTTGTGTAACACCAATGTCCAGTCCACAATTCTTCTATAAATGGTAGCCATGGTTATCAGTTAATGTTGTTGAGATTTGTCTGAGAAATTGCTAGGTAGTAAGGTTGAGAGCATACAAGTGTGTTAAGAGCCTAAGAGTTCAGTAGTAGCAAGTTCTTTCACAATTCAGAGGTATAATTCTATTCCTAGCATTCCATTTTCACTTTCTGTTAAACAGAGTCTTGAGTTCTTAAAATTTCAATTTCTTGAATTCATGGAAATTGATGTTAATATGGTGGAGTCATGTTCATATAGTTGTTATATGGCCTTACAAGCATGTCTAAACTGATAAATAAGTGTTTAGGAGTGATTTCGTGAGTAAATTTTGTGTTTGGGCTAAACAGTTTTTAATTTCTATTTTACAATCTGATATAGGGCTATGGCTTAAACTAGTACGAAAGCATGTTTAAGATGTATATGTAAGTATATGAACCTAAGTTGAGCATGTTTTGATAGACTGGCATGATTAAATGAAGGCGTGTGGTTTACATGGAGATTTGGACTAAGTTTTGAAAACAAACAATGTTAAAAGTTCATGACTGATTTTGCACATAGATAAGCATGTTGTAGTATACATAGTTCATTTGAACATGATCAAACGTAATAAGCCTTGTGTAGAAAGGTTTTCAAGAAAAGACTTAGCCTAGTGAACTAACATGTATGATTTCTACATATATATATTCTAACCTTGCAAGCATGTTAGCATGACTTAGAAATGCATGATTAAACCTTTAGATTGTGTTTATTTGATTGGTAGAGGAACATGAGCATGTTAAACCTATTAGCAAGCTTTGAAGGTGAATATTGTCATAATACCATGAGAACTAAAAAAACTGACATTGTAAGCATGTTTGATGACACTCTTAGACACGCTCATGTAGTTAAAACATATATATACCATGCTTAGGTAGCACGTTTCAAGAAAAGCATGAACAAAGCCTATTTTCAACTAAAGCGGTGTTAGTTTCACATATGCATTATGAATACACACAAGCATGCCTAATATGAGTTTTATAATGCTCATGTATGTTTAGAAAGCAATCATGCTAGACTTTGTGGTTTTATGACCTTGAATGGCCTTAAATGTGTTAAGTGTTTAAATTAGAATTATATTAGAAAAGAGAACCTAGATTGACTTGAGGAGCATCAAAAAACCCTAAACATGACTAATGTGATGTGTGGTTATTTTGGTCGAGCCGGACAGAAACTACAAGGCAGCAGTTGCATCTTGGCTTGGCGAGGAGGAGAAGCAAATTTACCGTCTCTAAAGCTTAGCTATGGAAAGCAATTGCTTGACCGAATCGAGATAATGAGTTCTGACTTTTGGACAGTAACTTGCATGGTGCCTATGATGCTAAATGTAATCTAAAACCTACTAATGTACATATATATGTGTGATGCTTAGTTATTAAGTTGGTGTTGTATTGAAATGGAAAGTCCATGAGTGAAAGAGGTCTTAATCTTGAGCATTCTTGGTTTGTTTATAAAGTAACTAAGTATTTGATTCATGATGACTTAAAAACTGATTTTGTACCATATTTGCGCACTTGAGTCATGTCAAGCTTGATTTAGGACTGTGTTAGCTAATGAACCTTGTATACATATAATACGCTATAAATAGGATTCGAAAGGTTGAGTTATTAACGTGGATAAACTCCGCTTAAGGCAAGTTTTCCTAAACCTATCTTATTACATTGTGCAAGCATCTTTACATTCTTTATTCGACGAATACCGTGAGCTTATATCTTTTACAAGTTATATTGCTTTCTCGTTCAAATAAGCCATTATGCTTAAACCCTTGTGAAAACTATTATCCATGTGAACTTAGTATTGTCCTTGAATATTGTGAAAGTATCTATGCCATTTGATTCGGCTAGATTATATGCATGTTTATAAAACTGTCCAAACCAATTGATTGGTGCGAAAATCTAAAAACTGCATTGAACAACCCTTATGGTAAGGGGGATTGTATGTTGTTGGAAACCCCAACACATGAGTATATTATTACTGTAGTGTTATGCATAACGTGGAGTATTGTAGACTGATCCTCTATAATACTTGTTCTTTTGGGTTATCAGTTTAATATTGATGATTCTAGTAGATGTTCAATAGTCCTTAGTGACTACTCAGTATAAATTGTTTATCCAGTTGGACACCTTGATAGTCGTTGAATTCATATATATTTCTGTTGATTTATATTGAATTGTCGTTCTTATTCCAAGAATTGTTGATATTTCTTATTCATGATGTTATTCTGACACTTTGAACTATCCTAGAAATAACCTTTGATATTTCAAACCTTGTGATATATATATTGTAAGACCCCAGTTTTTATAAATAAAGATGAATTTTCTATAAATATTATTTTTGAATATTATGGAATAATTTGATATAATGTTATAGTTGTGGGTAATATTTATAAATTTTGCAAAAAGTATACAAGTGGTTATATTATATTCGATTGGTCGGGGAATATTCTTGGTTTAGCGGGGAATATTCGCATAATGGCTCAATCATTGGTGGACCCCACAAATGTAATTATTATCGGATTGAGAAAAAGACAAAAATATTTTATTGAAATAACGCATGGAAGTTTTACCGCTGATATCTTGTTGAACTACTTTGGTAGTAAAAGTACAAAGAATACGTGTGGTTGCGTAAAGTAGACACTGCGGTATTGATTATCGATGCTTATGTGAGAAGTCACTTAGTTTGATTCCATTATTATCGATTAATAATATGAATTATTATAAGCGATAATGAAGTTTTGTTTTATTCGTATTATTAACGTAATAAAGCGTAAACATCTTTTTATATAAAACGAGTAATACTTTATTAAAGTTATTTTATAAATAAAATATATTATATTTTATTATGCATAGTGTTTTGCGATAGTGTTTTGCAAAGTGTTTGCATAGTAAAATGTTTTTATATAAATAGAATATATTATATTTTATTTAAAAGATTTTTCTTTAAACATGGACCGTCGTCGATTAAAGTAAATCAAACTGGACCGTTCATGGATTAATTACTATGCATTCCATTTTCCTATAAATAGAAGTTCATTCCTTCATTATTTTTTTATTTAATTCATTGAAACTCTGAGAGAGAATTATAGAGAGAGGTTTATATAGAGAAAGTTATAGAAAGAAGAAGAGTATTCTCGCTACTTCATTACTTCTATAATCAGTTCTTTTACTGTAAGGGTGTTATTCTTTCTTCTTGAAGAGAACTTACATTATTCCATTCATTATTATTACATTGGAATAACTCGTAAAAGTGGCATACCCTATACATAACTTGTGACACGCCAGATACCCTATACTTGGTGAAATCCTTATGTTATTCCATCGCTTATTATTCATTGCTGAATAACTTTGATACTGTGATCACCCTATACTTGGTGACATTCTTCTATTATTCATTGGAACATCCTGCTCGTGTGTTTTACACAGGACTGGTTCCGCCTTTTTATTATTATTACATTGGAACATCCTGCATGTGTGTTTTAACGGGACTGGTTCCGCTTTTTATTATTATTCATTGGAACATCACATGCATGTGTTTTACACAGGACCTGGTTAAAATCTTTATCATTCTCGTTGGAATATCCTATCTCGTGTGTTTTACACCGGATCCGGGTTCCATCTTTATTATTCATTGAACATCCCGCTTGGGTGTGAATTTCACCGACTCGGTTCCGTTATTATTATTACATTGGAATAACTTTGGCGCGAAGTACCGCATGCGTGGTGATTTCTTTTGTTATTCCATTCTTTATTATACCCAGTTGGTTAAAACTTTGACTTCTATACTCCATGAAATTAGTAGAATATCCTTGATATTTGCGTTTCATCCAAAGATATCTTTCATGGAAATATTCTCTTCGATCATTCTTGAATTTTACTCTACAAAGAAGTATCATGTCGACAGTTTGATGTTAAAAATTCTCGGATAAAATAATTCTTGAACTTGTTTTATCAATTTTATATCATTGTCATCATCCTCATTTTTATATTTTTTAAAGTCATCGTGGCCTATAGAGCATGGATGGACTTGGTATGATTATGATTGGGATTATTCGGTGTAATCATGACCGTAATGTTACAAATGATGTGGTAAAAAAATCCTCGATGGTAGTAGTGTATTGATGGATGCTTGTTGGCATGATCATGACTATTAATGAATACACAACTATTCTTGGTCAGTAGTGCGTGAATAATTGTGATCGTGATACTAAAGAATATCCTTGGCAGTAGTGCGAGGGGTGATTCGATGATGTGGATTATTTATTAAAGTCGAGTCTCAAATTTATATGATGATGAAAAACCTTTTAAAATCATAAAAGATAGTAGATTTTATTTTCTACTTGACTCTTTTAATGGATTGCATATTCCGCGCAGGTTAAACTGGTTGTCTATTGTATTTTATCAGTTTAACATTGTTGAAGACTATTGATAATTTATTTTGCATTATCTTAGTCATAATATTTCTTACTGGGCTAGTTGAGCTCACCCTTTCTTTCACTGTTCTCTTGTGAAATGAGAATATAAATTTGGGAGACGAGCCTCGGGAAACGAGTGATGGTCCCAAGATAAGATTAGTAGTCCTCACTATTCTCGTGAAATAGTGTGATAATAATTGTAATGAGGACTTTTGTTTGAGTTTGTATAATATCTAGTATTTATATTTGTATTTAAACTCACGATTTTATGTATATTATTACCACGCATGATATGTTAATAAATTGTATTTAAATTTGCACCATGTAAGTGGCGACCCAAGATGGGTGATGTATACCTAATTTTGGGGGCGTCACAATTTGGTATCAAAGCTAAGGATATGATCCTCGCTAAGATGTGAGAAAAGTACTAGAGGGGAGAGACGGGGAATACCTTTCGCTAGTATGACTACCTACCTAAGTTTTTGCTTTATTTTATTGGTCTGGTCGAATATAAAGATAATTGTTAAATGTCAATTAATCTTTTGTTTTGTGGCAAGATTCTGAAAATGACATCCGAGAATGTTGAGAATAGCAATGGAGCACAAAGCGATCGTTGATTCACCACATATCAATAATCGAGGATAATGTGCATCGAAGGCGATAATCCTCACGCAAACAACAACACCGACCAAATGATGAATGATCAAATGTTCGGAGGCTTTATGCAATTTATGCAACAAAGAAGTAGGCGACTCGCCCAAAACGTAGGTGGAAACACGGAAAACTCTCCAATGGTCACCGCTAAACAATTCAAGGAGCTGGGACCACCGAGTTTAAGGAGAGCCAAAACCACTTACGGCGGAAGCATGGATAAAGTAGATTACCAAGATATTTGATGTCTTGGGATGCTCCGAGGAGCAAAGGTTCCTTCACGCCTTTATGTTATGCGAGAGGCGACATTGGTGGGAATCGGTTAAAACGTACTCAACTCTTTGTCAGATCAAGATATCTTGGGAGAAGTTCCGGGGAGTCGTTCAACGACAAATACTTTCCCGAAAGTATTCGCCATATGAAGGAGGTGGAGTTTATCAAGTTGGAACAAAACAATATGACCGTGGTCGCAATACGAGGCAAAATTTGCGGAGTTATCACGGTTTCACGCCCCACTTGGTGGATAATGAAGAGAGAATGGCGCGAATGTTTTTAAGAGGTTTGAAGTCGGAGATACGTCAACATCTTATTTCTCATAAACCGTGTTTGTATTAGGATGTTGTAAATAGGGCTCGATTAGTGGGTAGCGATAACGAGTCAACGCAACTAAAAGAGAGCGGCCGCAAAAGTTATAATACCGGCCGAGAGTAGTCATCAAGCGGTGACAACAAGCGTGGAGGGAATCAACAAAGGGCGGATATGGTAACCACTCGGTGGTAATCGTGGCCAAAACAATAAGAATGGACATTTCAAGAAAGCGGAGATTCAACAATGATGGAAAGACGTCAAAGACCAAAGACCAGTTGTTAAGGAAGGAGAAAGACCACCTATCATATGCTTCAAATGCGAGAAGAGGACACATCGGCCCCGAACTCGGCTATGCCGTCCCAAAGCATGTTATAATTGTGGAAGAGAAGGTCACTTAGCTCGATTTTTGTTGCCATCAAGACAAATTCAACTAGGATGGAGGCACCAAAGGCCGTCGAAGAAAAGTCAAAACCAAGATGGTCAAGGAGAGGAGGCGTTTGTTGTGACCTCCGAGAGCAAGGAACCCGAATGAGGTCATCACGGTAAGCTTATCATAAACTCTAATGAAGTCTACACTTTATTTGATCTGGGTTCTACCCATTCTTTTATTTCTCCTACTTGCGCTTCATCGATTAAATTTGACTCAGGAGAAATTAGACTTTGACTTATCTGTGGAAACTCCGTTGGGAGAAACCTTCATTACATCCACTGTTTATAAGTCTTGTTTGGTTCAAATCGGTACCCTCACATTACCTGTCGATCTTATTTCATTAAAAATACTTTCATTTGACGTGATTCTAAGGATTGATTGGTTAACTACTTATCATGCAAAAATTGATTGTTATCGTAAGGTTGTTAGCTTTCATATTCCTAATCAACCTATTATGCAAATTCAAACGACCAAACCATTAAAATCAATCACGGTCATCTCAAGCCATAAAGCTATTCGCTTATTGAAAAATGGATGTCAAGCTTTCTTAGCTCATGTCATGATTTAAACAAAAATACGCCGTTTTGAGCGATATTTCTATTGTTAATAAATTTCCGACGATTCTCAAGAACTTCCCGGCCTACCCCGTGAGGCGTGAAATTGAATTTTGTATCGACCTTGAACTCGGTATAAAACCTATTTCCAAAGCCCCATATCGAATGGCTCCTATTGAACTTCGTGAATTAAAGACCCAATCGCAGGAATTGTTAGACATTGGCTTTATTCGTCCTAGTACTTCTCCTCGGGTGCTCCCATTCTATTATTGAAGAAGAAAGATGGGAGTATGCGACTTTGTATTGATTATCTGGAGTTGAATCATGTCACCATCAAAATAGGTATCCATTGCCACGTATTGATGACTGTTTGACCGATTGCAAGGAGCCAAATTCTTTTCAAAGATTGATCTTCGTTAGGATATCACCAATTGAAGATTGAACCGTGACGACATTCCAAAGACGGCCGAAACTCGAGACGGGCATTATGAATTCTAGTCATGTCCTTTGGATTGACTAATGCTCCCGCCGCCTTCATGGATATGATGAACCAAAGTATTCAAGGAATATTTAGATCACTTTGTGGTCGTCTTTATTGATGACATCCTTATTTATTCCAAAAGCCGTGAAGATCATGAGCAACACTTGAGGTCGACACTCCAAAAGCTTCGTGAATATAAGCTTTATGCGAGTTGAAGAAATGCGAGTTCGGCGAAGAAGTAGCATTCCTTTGGCCACGATGGTATCAAGTCATGGAATATCTGTTGACCAAGAAAGATGAAGCTATTCAAAGTCGGGAACAACCTAAATCGATGGGAAAGAAGCACGTAGCTTTCTCGGTTTATTTGGTTATTATCGGAGATTCGTGGAAGGATTTTCTCGAATCGCTACTCCATTGACTCGGTGACTCGAAAAGATACAAAGTTCGGTTGGAGCGAAGAATGTGAGAAGAGTTTTCAAGAACTCAAGAAGAGACTTATTTCAGCACCTGTTCTGACAATACCATTTGGCTCGGAGGGATTTGTCATCTACAGTGATGCTTCGAGCAAAGGGTTGGGATGTGTTCTTATGCAACATGGAAAAGTTATAGTTTATGCCTCATGATAACTCAAAGAATATGAGAGGAATTATCCTACTCATGATCCGGAGTTAGCATTTATTATCTTTTGCACTTAAAATTTGGAGGCATTACTTGTATGGGGAGAAAGTGGAGATCTTTACGGATCATAAAAGCCTCAAATATTTCTTCACTCAAAAGGAACTCAACATGCGACAACGACGTTGGCTTGAACTATTGAAAGATTATGATCATACCATCCAATACCATCCTCGAAAAGTTTAACGTGGTAGGTGATGCATTGAGTAGAAGATCGTATGCAGAAATCTGAGTGCGTTATTAATCAAACACAAAGGCCCATTTTGTGTGACTTGCAAAGGATGGAGATAGAGTTAAAGACTCGAGGGGATGTGATGATAGCAAATATCTGAGTAGAACCGAGCTTTAATCGATAAAGTTAAAGTCGCCAAAGCTACGACACTGGAGCGATGCGTATTAAAAAGAAAGTGCAAGAGGGTGCTACGCTAGGAAGCAAGAATCGATGAAGAAGGAATACTTGAGTCAACCTGCACTTTGTGTTCTAACGACCACGATTTAAAGTATAATATCATGATGGAGGCGCACAACACACCATTTGCAATCCATCACGGGAGTACCAAATGTATCGTGATATTCGGTAAATACATTTTGGTGGAGCAATATGAAGAGGGAGATAATACTGTTTATCTCAAGGTGTCTAACTTGTCAACGAGTTAAAGCGGAGCATCAAGTACCAAAAGGTCCATTGCAACCACTTGAAATTCCGGAATGGAAGTGGGGAGCACATTACCATGGATTTCGATTACGGCCTTCCTAAGGTTTCTCAAGGCATTGATGCGATTTGGGTCATTGTTGATAGATTGACCAAGTCCGCTCATTTCTTACCGACACGGAGAAACTTATACACTTGAACGCCTTGCTAGTATGTACATAAACGAGATTGTAAGGCGCATGGTATCTTAAGTATCCATAGTTTCGATCGAGACCCAAGATTCACTTCAAGATTTTGGGTTAGTTTGCAAAAAAGCTATGGGCACGGACTTACGATTTAGCTTCCTAAGATATCATCCTCGACCGGACGGACGATGGAGAGGACTATTCAAACTCTTGAAGATCTATTAAGACTCGTGTTCTTGATTTCAAGGGGAGTTGGGACAAGTTTTTTACCATTGGTGGAGTTTTCTACAACAACAGCTTATCAGCGAAGTATTGGCATGGCTCCATTCAAGCGCCAGTATGGAAGAAAGTGTCGATTCTCCAAAGATTTGGGATGAGGTGGGTGAAGCAACGTTGTTGGGACCGGAGTTTGTACGTATGACTACGGAAAAGATTCAAACGATAAAACAACGTATAAAAACCTCACAAAATCGACAAAAGAGTTATGCCGATCTTCATCGAAAGGACGTGGAATTCAATATAGGAGATCATGTGTTGTTAAAAGTTGCTCCATGGAAAGGAGTTACAAGATTTGGAAAGAGAGGAAACTTAATCCTCGATTCATCGGTCCATTTTAATCCTCGATCGAGTAGGAACTGGCGTGGGCCTATAGACTCGCTTTACCGCCAAATATGTCTCGTGTTCATAACGTTTTTCACATATCCATGTTACGTAAATATGTGAAAGACCCGAACCATATTATTGAGTTAGAACGAGGACGAAATAGCGGAAGATTTGACGATGAAGAGGTTCCTGCTCAAATTTTGGATAAGAAGGAACATATTCTACGCCCAAGGTTATACCTCAAGTCAAAGTTTTGTGGAGGAACCACGATGTTGAGGAAATGACTTGGGAGTTAGAATCGAAATGAAATCAAGGTATCCTTACCTCTTCGACATACCAGTATCGCAGTACCCTAATTTCGAGGGCGAAATTTCATAAGAAGGGAGGTTGTAAGACCCCGCTTTTTATAAATAAAGATGAATTTTCTATAAATATTATTTTGAATATTATGGAATAATTTGATATAATGTTATAGTCAGGTAATATTTATAAATTTTGCAAAGT
Organism: Panax quinquefolius; assembly: GCA_020205615.1. Lineage (NCBI taxonomy): Eukaryota > Viridiplantae > Streptophyta > Magnoliopsida > Apiales > Araliaceae > Panax > Panax quinquefolius. The sequence goes on along the minus strand of CM035172.1, from coordinate 55,626,622 downwards.
ATACAAGTGGTTATATTATATTCGATTGGTCTTAGAATATTCGGTTTAGCAGGAATATTAGTGTATAACTACTCAATCATTGGTGGACCCCACAAATGTAATTATATCATTTCGGATTGAGAAAAGACAAAAATATTTTATTGAAATAACGGCGAAGTTTTACTGGTTGATCTTGTTGAACTACTCGGTAGTAAAAATAAAGAATACGTGTGGTTGCATAGTAATACACCAGATTGATTATCGATGCTTATGTGAGAAGTCACTTATTTGATTCCATTATTGCCGATTAATAATATGAATTATTATAAGCGATAATGACGCTTTTGTTTTATTCGTATTATTAACGTAATAAAATGAAACATCTTTTATATAAAATGTAATACTTTATTAAAGTTATTTTATAAATAAAATATATTATATTTTATTA